>JADWOT020000338.1:0-15000 GCA_036345935.2 Taenia hydatigena | reverse complement strand
GGGATTGCCAGTCCGTAATGGACGACGCCATGCAGCTGAGGTCGCCACGATAGCCCTCCACCTGCTCAGTGTTTGTGGCGCCTTCACCATCAAGCACTTACCGCAGGTCCCCTTCAGGCTGCGCATCGGTCTGCATGGCGGTTATTTGGATGTGCATCTGATCCTGCCCCCTTTCTAATCCATGCGCAAAAAGTGCGCATCAACTTGTTTTAATGAATGTCAACGTCACTTAAGCAATGTCTTCGGCAAAAGGGCATGATGAGGCCGGAATTTTAAGCTGCATTTAGACCATCAATCTGATGTCCCTACGCTGGCTTCGTGCTGCTGTCCTTACGTGACACGGGCTAATGCATTCTCATAGAAACGCATGTATCAGTCGCACCATTATAAATCAGCTAGCAAAGTGCCAAGATCTATAAGCCATTTTAAAGTTCTAGTCGACTAATGTGCAGAATGATTTAAAAATTACCTATCTATTGGAACTACAAACTATGCGTCTTGTTGCATGGCATTGAGGAAAGGCACTTTGTCCTTTTGTAGGGCTTTGTGTTGCCGGTGTCATGGAACTTACAATGCCTCGTTATTGCCTCTTTGGCAATACCGTTAATCAAGCACTAAAAATGGAGTCGACTAAAATAGGTTAGTGGAATTCTCCTTGACCTGCTTTCCCATCACTGCCGCCCTATCGTAAAACGTATCTATTTTAACCATTAGAATACACATTAGCAAGGAGATAAAAGGAAATCGGATGTTTCGGAGGCTACCATGTTGAATATCGCGGCTCAGAGGAATTTGGGGATGGTGTGGAAACGACAGCTTATTGGCCCACTAGCAGTGACAACTTTCACATGCCTTTACCTCGGCCTCCTCCATTAACAGTGTGAGCATTATCATCCTCTAAGCAACGGAATTCTGCGAATCGGTTTCACATATTTCTACCTGATTGTATTGTGTTGCTTATTTGAAGTTCCTCTGGTACTTCGTGGTATGAACTGTATCCACTTGATGAAGCAGTATATTAAGCAGGTGTGTGGGCAATAGGTAATGAATGGACCTTTTCTGACCAGGACTCTCAGACGCTTCCACCGACTTACCTAAGCGGTGCACTTTTCAATACAGTGTTGACATCAGCACTCAAACGAACACCAAAATCAACGCAATCGTGAGCCTGCGGTTGATGGTAGGGACATCGCTTCAACTAGCATTACTCAATGTAATCCAGTAGGATGCACAACATGTACGCATTGAGGAGAGCAAAGATGATAAGATGCAAAGGCATTTCATTGCACGCAATGCCACAAATGCGTACAGATGGGGATAGGTGGTTTTAATGGCAGTGGGAGGGGGGGCGAAGAGAATTGTAGACGAGTAAAGTGCGATGCAGTGTGCCATTGACACGACGTGTACTGCAGCCATCACCGGTGCGTGAGCCAACTTGGTACGATGTAGCGAAATCTCATGGTGTGACAGAGGCCAGAAGCCACCACCTTGTGCGACCACTGGCGTTTTCAATGTCAGTTGGATGGGCATGAAACGATGTTAGAGTGCTAATCACACCTACGCAGATCAGCAATAATCTTTCGTAAATACGCTGTAAAAATTTGTTTTGCAAGAAGATGGGATGCGCTTGGAAAAGTTATATTGTCGGCGGTCAAAGGCGGTTTTAATCATGAAATATATATTGAAGTAAAGGCCTATTGGTCGCGTGCATAAAATACCTTTATACTCGTGGAGGCATTTTTAATGCCGTACTTTTTGTGGTGTTTTTCAGGTATCTGGGTCCATTCTAATAAACACATGCTCCTGTTATGAAGGGCTTCTGATCTCTAAGAGATTATTTTTTACACTTTTGATGTGTGCTTAGCTTGCCAATATAATTAGCCAAACCTTGGAAGCATAAATGAACAAACTCTTAACTCGCATTTCAACATGGCGCATTAGAAGCACACTTCGACTAGTTACTTCTTTTGCATCCTACGCCATCGCAGGAAATCGCATTCCGGTAGTAAGTATTTTCTCTCTGGAAAATGGAGCGACGTGCAAAAGATAGCTCAAGTGAACTCATATTTGAATTGCATTAAAATTGGGGCAGACTTTGCCCCTAGAGTGGCACGAGATTTGAAATGTAGTGACTATCCTGGCTGCAGACGTAAAGGCTTGCATGTTAAAGTAGATAGGATGATGGAGCACTCGAAAATGAAGTAAAATCAAAAGAATAGATGGCTTTGCTTTCACCATTTGCATTTAGAGCTTAGTTGAACGTACATAAAGGCCTTCAACTTGTTCTTAGAATGCCTTTTCTTTGGTGGATGTGCGAGAGAGCCCTTTACCTCCAGCTGCAATGAGCAGAGGTGCAAGGTCTAGGTATCATGTCATCAGCTGTGAAACGTTGGACGCTACCATGCCTAACTAAGACAAGGTGTTAGCCGAGATTCGCTCCCACACCGATCACCTCCTTTTGCAAGGAAAACTGTGGCGATTGAAGTGTTTAAAGCCCGTGACATCAAAAGCTATTTGCCTTCAAAGTTGAGGGGGGCGCGAGTCATTGATGGGCCTGAGGATAGAGAAAACTATCTTAAATATTAGAAATTAAAATTATGCTACTCCACTGGTTTGATAATGGTCTCAAGTCGATTATTCTCCTTCTATTGCTTACAATTACGAACGGTATGGCAGGCCATTGACCCCTTGTAGCAATATTAAATGAGCCAACAGCACCGCATCGCCAATTGGACATTAGCTCTGGCGATAGTACTCCAGCAGTTTGACCCGTAGTTGCCTTAGATTACATCGAGAGTACCACAAGCCTTTCGTTGGCGCAGCTAGTAAAGGGTTTTCACGCCACTGCTAAAGAAAGAATAAAATGGCCCTAACCTAACTGACTAATGCACAAATCACATCAATCAATTGGTATCCACAAGAATTATTCATTTCCTTTTCATCCGTTTCTTTGTCTTTGTACTTGTATACCTTTGTAGAGTCACAACCTCACACTCCACCCACATATATTTATACAAATTGCGTAAAACCAGTGGCAACGCATCTATAATATTCTCAGGGTGTTTCACAGTTTTGAGCAAATCAGCGAGTCAACATTAATCATTTTGTATCAAAACCTGGAGGAAAGTCAATCTAAAAGCCCTTGTCAGCTTTCATTTAGCACGCGCATTCATACCCGAGACACATCCTTTTTCTCTCTTTTCCCCATGTGTAGTACTCCTTCAACAAGCTTCGTGCCAAAATTGATGATGAGCAGTCCTGCCAGTGGATTTCTTGGTTAGGGTTGGGAAAAGGAGTAGCCTCAGCGAGTGGTCTCTTCATATCTGGTTAATGAGAGCGCAGTGAACAAAGTCAAATCAGAGCTAGGAAAGTAGCAGGGTTGGTTGAAAGAGAATAATAAGGTGAATTCTAAATTTAATAAACCTAATAAATGCATCAGAAATATGGCACTAACACAGTTGACGAGCTCGCAAGTTACTCTGCGAATCAAGACTAGCAATCGAGGTATTATCATTACGCAGATCCCACTCAGTGAATTATTTTTGGCCAAGGAATTCGCTCAGTAAAGCACACATTTATGAGAACTCACTCCGTCGCGTGTGCAATGGAGCAGTGCTGAATGAGCATCCATCTGTTTTTTGAGGCCAACTTCATTACAGCAAAGCCAAGATGACCTTTTCTTATTCATGGATGCATTGGCACTCTCGCCGCTATATATTAGAAAATTGCGACAAAGAACTTTCTATCTGAGTCTACTTTCCTCAAAAGCAGCATCCAGGTCTAGTATGTCTGCCTTACTATTACCCCTTCAATTTGTCTTCCTTTTCTTCCTCATTCGGAGCAACTTTCACAGCGGAATGGTGCAATAAGTGCTTTAGAGACCGAAAAATGTATAAATTGCGCGCAAATGACGCAGTGCCTGACTTTTGCTTACGTAGTGATTGCTAGATACAGCCCCAATGCGGGCATTTAAAAACTGTTTTAACTTTCTTCGCAAAATTCCGCAAGCAAACATGCCGCGTTCAGGTGGAAACCTAAGAATTAGCTTGTGAGTTCGGCAATGGGAAACTCAGTTCAGCCTCTGACAACAACGTCTTTAGCATACCATCCTTGTCCCAAAAAGCATATCGTTTTTCACATGCTCTATGTTCTTTATTCTCAGCACCACATGTTTTGGTGTCATTGCCTCGGTCTTATAATATTTTATCGGAAATCCGTCCCACGTATAGCACTAACCAGAACAAAATGATAGCAGTAAAGTTGAGGTTCTCATTTCTTGATTGAGCGTAAGTCTGCTAGCAAAGCTCACAGCTGAGTACTAAGACAGCTTCCTAAATCGCACTGAAACATAGAAAAAAGGAGTGTGCATATTGTCATGTTCGCATTTAGGTGTACAGTGCATTAAAAACTGGTGGCATCTATAATTGCACTCAACTATTGGTCACATGATACCACCGTGTCTCTGTCTCTTCCTGCTTAAGCTACCAATGAGATTTGACGTTGCGTGATGAATTGTTTGCCCTAAATTGTCAGTCAGGCAACGCCCAACTGGTTTTGCACAGATGAAACTGCTTATGTAAGACCCACCATAAAATCATTTCGCATCATACTAATAACCTTCATTAGTGATTGTTCTTGCTTACTAAGCCACCAGTTCTATGCAAAAATATAAGCGAAATACTGCCGAGAACTCACAAATTTGGTAATATAACAGCATCAACTTGCGTTCTAAGCAAGCATTGCGAGCCAAACACCTGCAAAGTAGAAGAAGTCAAGGCGTTTCAGCATACAATTATCGCAAAATAGGCCTGATAAATAAAGCGATACCTACAGAAATGATGTGAACGCATGTGTTCACCCAAAGCCTCCAGCGTCATAAATTCTAGGTAGCATTCTGTGCAGTGAAGGCGTACTTCTGAGTTCTCCATCCGCATGACTGCAGTGTGGCACAGCAAAACAATTTCGGGAGAAGTTGGCATGAAATGCTAGTGCTATAGCTGAGGAGCTAAAGGTCAATGGACTCTAACTCACAAATATGCGAATCGATGAAATGGCGGATGAGCAAATCAAAGTCTTCGAAGTGAGTGCGACAACAGAAGCACACATTGTGTTCCCAAGCTAATTTTGAGGTTCAAAAGAATGCACTTGTGTTAATTTTGACATGCATGCTGACTGAATGGAAAAGACGATGATGAATTTACAAGTTTTCTCACCTCTCTGATGACGTAGGAGCATTCCGAGGGTTTCGTAATGCCTTGTGCAATTTGGACAATTGAGAATCAACCTTACTATAATATATAAAACATATAAAATGAGATGCTGAACCTGCGCTGTGATTTGCCTAATTTAAACACTTTTTACGCAGGTCTTCATCATTTGCATTAATACAGGCATTATCCCACCCTGTACAAATAAACTCTTCACGACCTAACTCCACACCCCTATGCATTAATGCACATATTTCTCCATAAAGACATGCTTTTGCTCATGTATGCGTTCATGTACAAGACATATAAGGTGTTGTTGCATAGAAAGGTTAAATTCAAAAGTATAATGTTCCTACAGTGGTGCACACGGTCCAAGTGTGCAAATAATAAGATAATGTTTCTAAATTGCGCTGCGCACTGTCCGCAGATGCCGGTATCCATTTTGGTCATAAGAAGGGTGAGTTGTACCCGAATCTGTGACCGAGTATGAAGCGAATGTGATTAATGAGCAGGTAGATCTTCTGGATCAGTCCTCAACCAGACGTCCGATTACATCGCACGACAGTGAAGATGGTGTGCATTGGAGCTTGTCGTGGTGGTCTTTGAAACATTTGTAAAGCCTGAAGGCCGGGTGAAGGATAGTTACTTCTTCTTTTCACTTAAAGGGTAGTGGTTTTAACATTTAAAAAACCCGTAATTTTGCATTGCTTCCATTTACAGCCTTTAAAAATTGTCGCACTGACATTTAAATTGCATTTAAATTACACATAATTCCTTGGGTGCATAATTTAGTCAAACTGCGTGGAAACACCGGCTTCATTGTCTTGATGTCGTTTGATGTTTGACGTAAAATCCCTAGTTCCATCTTTGCATGGTTTTGCCATGGATGTATCATTTTGAGTTTAAGGTTTCCGAATTTCACTAGCTACCTAAATGATGGCTCTCGATTGTCAGTGTTTTATGGCAGCTGCTTCACTGACCCCAATAACAGATTTAGAAGACTGGTTTTTAATAAGGACTGGTTTTCTACCATTTAACTAGTTGGTCTTTATTTGACATATCTTTGTTTTGGCTGAAGTTAAATGTTTTGTCAAATCCCTTTGCAAGCAAGATTCTTTAAAAACGCCTATGGTAGCAGTGTTTATGAATGCCAGATAAACTAGGAAGCCTCCTTGGCTTTTTGAAGTTTAGGTTGGTCTTAGCAGGCAGAAAGGTGCTCATTGGTAGCTGTTTAACTGCACACGTGACGAAGTAAGTCCTCATAAATTCTCAATTCACCAGGCAAAATTCCTAGCCAAAATAAACTCTCAGAGAAGAATTGAGCTTGAGTTTCTGGTGGAGTGGGTTATTACTTGACTGCTGATCATGCATCACAAATTAACTTTCAAGCCAATCAGCAATATTATTGCCATAACTCAAATGCGTTTATTATGTTGCTGGATTTAAATCTGCTTTACTATTTTCCTTTAACTAGCATTGCCACCTTACTGCCTCTATGCGATAACAGTGGAAGCTGATTTCGTTTGCTGCGCTCTTAGTAATTGAACATGAAGATGCCATTCGCTGTGGCAACTCGTTTACCCAGGCATAGAAATGGGCTCCACCGTCAAAACTGCTTGTCTTCAATTTTAGCAGACATCTTGCTGAGGACATGCTGCATATAAGAAGAAGAGAGAGGAACTATACCTCGGGAGTGGTCCACATGCTGAAGGGAAGTTGATCGGAGTTGTTAAGATAGATTTATTTGAATGTTGCAAAATGAAATAATTGATACTCAATGATTTGTGCGAAACTGTGCAGCGCCATGGCAAGAACCCGGTGGTGTTGCCACATCTGCACATCTGAATATAGGACAAAGGGATGAACAAATAATATATTTTTGCACTAATGAGGGTATGCAGTTTGCTTGATGCGAACTGAAACAGCAGCTTGTTACATCGCTAGGGTGCAGTGGCCAAAGCTGATGCAAAATAGGTGGCGCGGTACTATTAGCCTGCTTAATATTCCTACGTGGTGGCAGTGGTCTAAATTACGCTTTGAAGGTGAAAACACAAGATAAAATAATAACTGGTTTTAGCACAATCTCCACACTACTTGGAGAGTGTGATTACGTTTTCTAACGCATAATAGAGTTTTCTTTACCATCTGGTCCATGGATATCGTGCAATCCTTCCAACTTTGCAAACAAGTATATTTCTCCAGTCACTTAAAAAGCAGAGAGAGATTGTAAAGCTCGTGGATTGGATAGAAGACTGCCATCATTTGCAACGTTGATCCTGCAATCATTTTTGTTTGTCTCATTACACGGTGGGCTATTCAAGGAGGATGTCAGCACTTTACCACTTCTTCACCAGTAAGAGATAGACCCGTGATGTTTGCGAATACAAGTGTACGAGCTTATGGTAAGGCATGGGACAAGTCGGGGGACTAAATGAAGGGACCAATTTCGGCAGATTCCATCCTCTATAACTGAAATAGGAGCATGAAAAATAAGTGATTGGGCGAATGGTAAGCTCGTCTTTGGCATTTGCGTGGCAGGATCTTCCAGGCTGTTTATGCCTTGGTCTGTAGCAATGTTTTTAATTTGGTGCTGTAACCAAGGAATTTATGTGCGATGTTGCAAATGGTTGCGCTTCATGGAGCGATTGCCTAGCAATTAATGATCCACCAATAAGGAGCTCGCACTATTCGACATATCTTGGAGGAATAAAAGGCATGTTTTGCCACACTCAACCTTTAGAGAAAGCCAGCGGGATGTCTCGTGCATTTCTTGGGCAACTAAAACAGCCGGCTACAAAAAATATGGTTTATCTGCAAAAATATCTTTGTTGGTGTTCATCAAATAAAAATAGTATGACTAAGAAAAATCTAAATCAATATCGCATTTAGACAGCGAAACACATGGCATGAACATGGAACGTCATCACTTAGGCTAACATGACTAAAGTTGGACGTTGGTTATGCTAAGCAGACTTTGTTGAACACCAACGAGTGTTTGGTTTACATTTCCCAATCTGAATACACTTTGTTAAAAAATCGTCTTAGATGCGACCTTCCAAGTTATGAGTAGCAAAATAAAATCAGTTGTTTTCAAAACTGCACACATATAGTACCTAGCCATATGCGTAAAAGCAACCTCTCAGCTACATGAGGCTGAATCACTTGAGGTCTTTTAGGCATTTGCAACCATTATCAAACGTATCAGTACCTTCGTGCCATTAGCAACTTTTCGGAAATCACGTTCTTTCTCTGGGTATACTGGCAGCAGCTATTGACAAAAGCTAATCATAGGATAAAGCTTAAAAAAAACCAAAAATGGTTTGAGAAAACACACTTGTAAAGCTCTTTAAAACTTGAGTAATTTGTCTGCCAGTCTGCCTTTCAATCCTCCCTCAATTTCCTCCAAATTTTCCAGTCACACGCCTGCAATACCACCGATATCTTACCTCAATAATATGGCTTATCTGAAATCTCGGAGTCCATATGCTGCAAACATTTCGCTGCCTACTTCTAGATACCAAAGCAAATGACTATGAAGTAGCTGTTTAGTCAGAGAATCATGAACGGGCTGCTATTTCGAGCTGCGTAAACCACGGAAACTAGCGAAAACCACATTAGAGATAACGGAACGCATCGCAAAAAGTGTGAATGAGAACGACATGACACTTGTACCAAGCGATGACCACAGTATTAGATTTGGGTCGATCGCGGGTCATTTAAAGATTTTCCCCAGCTATTTTGTTGGCCAGATTGACGCACACGATGATATCAACACTCGCAGGAGCCCTAATTCTCGAAGATGGAGGAGCTCAAAGGGTGCAAAGAAATGGATCCTCATTCTTCACTGATTCTAACAGATACTCTGCACCATATATGGAAAGATGGTAGTCGAATGTTGTAAAAAATCTGTTCAGTAATAAACTATTATTGCATTCACACATCCTTGATAAATAATGGAAAAAGAATAAAAAGTATTTCTTAATCTGTCCAGATTGACTGGCTCATTTCGCCTAATAGGAAATGCTGCCATGTTTATAAGCCTACCAAATGTCACGTTTTCATGGTTTTTATTGCAGTTACAGCGATTAGTGATGTGTGGGACCAATTTAACCACCGGCTTCTATGCACGCACCTGCGATTTACAGATTACTAATTCGTTAATTTACAACATGCCAATGCTTCGTCGAATTCTCGCTGTTTTCTTCACTTCTTGGTTTTGTTTTGCAAAAGAGGAACTGATTAGCTCTGCAGTTGTGACCTTTATTCCTATCTGAAATCAAAATCAGGGACTTTTCTCTCTTAGTAAACTTTGCGAGAATATATGTGATAATTTGCTTCGAGTATTGAGACAGGCAGATTTGTTTACATAGTGGTTATGATGGAGATTATGGGAAGGGAGGGCTGCACTTTGAAGGTGATGGTAAAGTCGAGAGAATGAAGACGATTTGCCGACTACCACGGGAGGGCAATCAATAATTCTTCAAACCTAAGAACAAATGCAGCAGGAGGAAGGTTATATAAGTAGCACCATGCTACAGGGATTAATATGATTAGCGCGAAAAGACCGTCATCGTAGATGGATTCAAATGGCAACCTTTGAACAGCGTCTTTTACTTTCCTAATTTAGGATGTGATGTAATGTGAGATCTCAAACCTTGGCAAGGTGCGTCCGCGAATAGGCTATCAGGTAGTCGCATAAATGAGACAATCCAACCAGCCACGACTACCATCTTTTGCCACTGATTATTCAAGGAGGACTTTCTCATCATTAAGACTAAAATAATTTTGGTTCCTTGTATAGACTTGGATAACGAGGAGAAGAGGTTAGGGTGTTTCCCGTGTATTGTCCTCTCTTGCAGTGTGCAATACTAATAACAACTCACCAAGACCATAGTAATCGTCATGCGTCTCTTCATTCTCGTCTTTTCCTTTTTAGCAAAGGGCGTTTGCCTCTTTTTGTTGCCCGAGATTACTAATTAACCTAGCAAAGCGTCATGTTCGCCAATCCTCCATGGCAGCTGCCTCACTGATTTTGAAAATGGGAAATCGCAAGGATCATCTGCAAGTAGCATGCCGTTCTGCAAGTAAAACACCCAGTCCTGCACTTGGTATAGCCTCACGTTGGCGAATACTAAGCAGTTTGCTGAAAATTTTCACCGTCCTCAGATTTATGTACCTATAAAGTAGGTGCTTTGCAAATAACCCTATAAACGAGAAAAGGACTGCTCAAAGTACTGCCTGCTCCTCTATAATGTTGAATCGGGCTTAAGAACAAAAGTATGTTCTTCGATCACTTCTCTGTGGCACTTAAGACGAAGTGCGTTTGCATAAATGCAAGTAAGACAGAATGCGTTTCACAGTTTGGGTTAATCCATTGAGTGGGCTTCGCTTTTAGCTGGGTGTTGAAAGAGACAGTGACTCGATTACTGGTCACAATTTTGACCATTCTCAAAACGGTCGTTAAAAATAGCAGTTTTGCATTTGTATAAGGTTCATATTATTGCTACCTCTCTGATGCCTCTCTGCTAAGACGCAGATGGCGGGTAAATGAAAGGGTCTACAAGGCAAGAGAAGAGGTACAATCCACAGGTCGCATTCTCCTAACCGGCTGCTTTGAGGTGATTCTGGTGCTCGCGAGTCACTACTTATATCACCATTTTGTCCGTTGAATAAAAGGTCTACGAAAACTAGTGTTGCAGTGATTAAAATGACGCGCACTCCTCAAGGGATTAGATCCTGTTTTCATGAGCCTGTTCTAAACGCAAAGAGCATTTCTCACCGCCTCGTCCTGATTCACTGTTGGACTGTGCGCATTTGCAGCGTCTGAATCCAGACGAGGTATGTAGGTAGGGCTAAAAGCACAAATGGCTCTTAAAAGTATAACAGATTCAAAGTTGATTGGATTGCTAGTGATTGCTTGGGCATAAAACATGTCGTCCCATTTAAGCTCTATAAACACCAACGAATCCATACTGCATTTCTGCTTAGGTAATGATGATACCATGCCCAAAATAACTGTTTTTACTTTAGAAAAATCAACTAAGCATGTGGTCCTAATTGAACTGACTTTAGAATACGTGACTTATCTAAGGTTGTTGTTCGAAAAATTCAGATTGAGTGCCTCAAATAAACTGATTAAGAGGATCAAAGCGATTTCCAGCAATTCAGACAGACAGGTGATTATAGTTTTGTGACCTCGTTTAGCCTTCGACTATATCGCAACTCACTGGCTAACTAAACAGACTAGAGAAGAACACGAGGGCAAGTAAGTAAGTAAACGCATTTGTGGCTATGTAAACCATCCTTTGGCAAAAGCTACCAATGAAAATTGCGATAATGGAAAAGGATGCCATAAGTCGGGACGGAAACGGGGGTGTAATATGCTCACTGCAGTGAGGTTGCACTCGAACGGTGGGAATGCAGCCAATTAAAAAAACGGAAGTAGGATGATAAAGCTGCGACACTAGGCTTTTATGCATATCTACGCGGTATTCATCAGTCAAATGTCAGCCACTACAGTAGGGCTGTGCCAAAAGGAAGCTTTTCATCATCAAGGCTTATTATTGTTCATACTGTGCTCAAGAAGTTGGTCATCTAGAGCACTGCCTCTATGTCTGGACTTTCACTGTATGGGCAGGATATCAGAATAAATGGACTTCAACAAAGCAAATGCCTATTGATGGCCTTGATATGTGTGCATATTAACGACGCAGGACTTCCCAGACCACACTATTATTTTGACAATAAAAACTACTTGTGCTGCGTAAAACTGATAGTGATGGATAGGGTTATGAGTATTCAAAAGTGAAATTAGATTGCGAGTAAGCAGGGGCACCAATCAACAAAAAGTCTAACAGCGGAGCTTGTCGAAATAGGCAACGAATCGCTTTAGCTGATACGCGATGCAAATGAGAAGTCAAAGGTAGCATTTCGTTATCATCACGTGACTACGGATTGGCTGCAGAGTACCAATTTTGATCATGTGATCACTGCCGAAGTGCTGGCAGGGGAGAAATTGTCTGTCTTGAAAACACTTTCTTTGCGTGACTGTGCTGAAGTGAAGAGAGTAGATTTTGGCCATAGCTAATCGAGGAAAGACAGCGACCAAACTAGCCTCGACCTAGTAATCGAACTTATCATAGTTGCCATCCCTGGTTAAAGCATTCCTATCATGATGATGGTTTGCCAAGGGGAAAGAGATAGTGCGATGTTGTGCTGATACCGCGTTTCTACAGCTAAATCATCCACTCACGCAAACCACTGATACTGCTAAACTAGGCTCCTGCAAGATGGCGCACACTGTGCTATCGCTAAGTCATGTCACTGAGAGGTCTTGCAACGTAGTTGCTGAAATCAGTCACTAAATTAAATGGGACAATCAAAACGGCTATCGCTGAACCGCATTTAAATGACAGAATGAATCCTGGTTGGTTATATTAGAGAAATCAGCTTATTCGACTCGATTCTGTAAGCAATGCCGACGGTTATCGAATGTGCAGCGGAGGAGGCATCCAAAAGTAAAAACTTAACACTTATGTAAATTATGACGCGAATGATTTTAAATGCGACTGCTTCACTTTGTCTTCTTTGGCCTTACGTCGAGTCAATCGCAAACATTGTTGTCAATCAAAATAAAATCTTTGCACAATTCTATATTATCTTTAAGCCCGCTCTCCTCGTATTCATTGCCTTATTATGCGATTAACATGGCTACTTTCCCAACAATGCTAAAATCTAGATTTCTGCGCAAATCTGGGTTTGTTTTCTACTCATAGCTTTCCCAGAACACTTTGCTCATTTACACACAAATTATCTGCCTTGTTTTCAACTTCTTTTTGCGTTTTAACTGTTACGTTCGCATTTATTAATCGCCTATATTCATTTTTAACGTCCCTTTACTAGGTTTTTGTCCTTCACTCCAAAGCTCGTCAATACCAAAGCAATGCTGAACACTGTTAACGAAAAACCATGGCACGTTGATAGGAGCCAATAATGCAACATCAGTTCCTTGCCTTCTCCAGTTTAAACTTTTCAAAATATATTTTAATTATAGCATTATTATTAGAAATACCTGCTTGCTCTTTTCATTTGGTTGACTTTTGGCCATCACACCTTGCCTTTTTTTCCGTGTCAGCCTAAAGCTCCTAACTTTTCCCAATCATCCAGGAGCAAATATCAATCAGCAGGCAAAATTTTAAGCGCGCTCATGAAATCTGCTTACTGATTGCAATCGATCCCAATAGAGCGCTATAACTGCTCTGAGAATTCAAAGTGTAGTTACGCGTGACCTGCCCCTGATGGCTGAGGATGATTCTATAATTGCAATTCAGTGAGTGCAGTTCTTGTCTGCATGAGAAGACTACAGTGCTTTTTATCCACATTTGATCACAACCAACTTCACAGAGTTAAACATGCCCGTCTAACCATGGACGTGTGCTCCATGCGATATCGCACTAGGAACGCATGTATCGGTTAAAAGCACCGAAAGTAGCATTTGTCAATCAATGCCCAAAAAATAAGTATCCAACGTATAGGCATTTTGCTTACATAAGTGAGCGTAGCTGTGCTATAGGTGTGAATTGTATTATCAGTCGAATAAGATATTTAGAGAATGGGTATAGATATTACCATTATGACTGTATAACCCATCCGGTAGACCTTGTGCACTTCTGCAAGGGAGAATCACTGTACAACTTGGGGTGTCTAACGCCCGTCGGATATTAATTATTGCAGTCATTATTAACGGATGGAGAAATGAGTCAAAGGAAATGGTGTCCGTAATTTAAATTCGGAATATTAAGCGATTAAGTTGCGAACCCTACCTTTAGACAGATTATGCCCACAAATGTATTTTTATTCTGCGTCTGCACTTCTAACCAACATCTCCGAGGAGCTGCCACCATGCATCTAGCTCGTATCCAATCCACTCTAATCCGTTCTGCTCAACTGCTTTGTAATGAACATCTGCCTACAGTCGGCTGACGAACAGACGGAATACAAAGGACCAATTGATTGATGAAACAATAGGTCCTTTGTTAATACTGGTGAATCATGATCATCCTATTCGAGGTCAAAGTTTTGTAGGCAATGCTGTCACACACGGTCAGCTTCATAACTTCTGTCATTTTACATGCCTTTATAGGCTGCGTGCATTCAAACACGCATGGGTAGAATCTGGGCCAGCTGGCGAAATGAGAAGGTTCGGAGGGTAAGAGGTGTTAAATTCGACACATTGCATCACTTATTACTGGATCCTCACCAACGTCACCAAAAGAAAAGTGATTGGATTAGTGAAGTCGCCAGCAAAGCACCGGTGACGGGACTCGAACCCGTAATCTTCTACTTAGGAGGCAGACGCTTTATCCATTAGGCCACACCGGTTCCACTTCTCGATCATTCCGTTGGCAACTTCCATCCATTGCGTTTTGATCTAGTTCCTCTGCCTCGAATTTACTATGCGCTATCGCGTCAGCACGACTCCCCTTAACACCGACTTCGCCACTCTTCCACAGCTCTACTCGGTTTTCCCAACTATCTTATGCATCACTCCGACCGTATATCCTATCGATTGACCAGTACAGTTTAATAAATTCCAACCCATATTCTGTGAATATGTCTCGTCACTTGCACAATTAAATTATTTGTTTCGTTCATTTTGGTTTTCACCCTTTCGAGGAATCACTGCGCTTGTTTCGATGCATCGGTGCAACCGATGTTCTGCCGCCAATACTAATTGCAACTGCTAACGAAAGCCTCTTTACTTCGGATCGCTATGCACGGTCTTCGGATCCAC
>JADWOT020001143.1:0-87000 GCA_036345935.2 Taenia hydatigena | reverse complement strand
CGCCATGGCATTTTTGATCTTATTAAGGCTGTGTTGATACCCGCAGGGTCCCTTTTGCGATACCTGTCCAGATATAAATGCTATCGTATTTCGATTATAAGCTTGCATCTATCACTGAACCCAAGTAGCAGATGCGCATTTTTTGACAAGAGTATTTTCTAAACGAAAAGCGCAATAAACCCTGTTTCTCGAATTCTACAAAGCCTAATTCAAGCGTCTAACAACACTAGGTGTCCGATATGAGGGCGTAGGGTTTAAATAATAGTTTGATTTCTAGGCTTACTAGTTGCACACATGATCAGCTGGCTGAGATCGTTGATTTTATTGCGCAGAGTTTCTTTAGGATGATGGCTGGTTGGGCTCTTACCCTGAAACTGAAAGGCTACTCACCTATTGACGCTGAGGGCTTGTGAGCCTAGAAAGGCATGATTTGATAGGTGATGAAGTTACTAAGTGCGCTTCAACGTCCTCACCACTTTTCCATTTCTAGTGAAAATGGTCACTGATAAGAGACCGCTCTTGGTTATTGATGGCAAGCTGAACAACATAGGCCGATATCAGAGCCATAGAAGACATTGTCGTCTTTGTTACTGAGAGTGATCCCTGCAGAAATGCACAAGGGACTAACAGGACGCTTATAGAGAGAAAATTAAGTGGTTTTGATTCAGTCTTTTAAGCTCATACCGTCCTTGATGAGTAAAAGGTCCGTCAGCGCTTGTAACATTGTGGGGTTCCTTCCTTCTCCTCCTCCTTCCTGCTACTAGTCCTGGCATGAGAGGACCAGACGTTCTTAGAAATCTTCATTGCAGTAGTTGCAACAATCTGTAGATAACATATTAATAGATGATGGGAGATTGCACTGCTTACTTTATGGAAATCGACTCACTCCTTTAGAACATGTTTCGCTTTTCGTCCTCCTACATAATTGCTAAGCACGCCTCTTTAGTACCGCTGCATGCACATTATTTTGGTGATTCACCAAGTTGACCAACATTTGACCCCTCTGCTTTTATTACATGTTTAAAAAGACCACTATGAGTTAACAATATGTCTATTTTTGCCTCTTCTAATCGCCTGCTTATCTGTCTTTGCAACTACTCTGATTTTTAATTTTCACATCCCTGCATCTTATTTTCCGAATTAGTTAATATTAACTTCTGAATCGAGAGAATCCCGAAGTCTTAGCTCAGCTAGCTTTTGAAAACGCAGTGTACAATGTGACATTTTGGCTTAATGGACCAAATCAAGAGAAAAAGCGCTTAGGCCGCGACCTGCATTCTTTTCGGTAACTGGGTACATACGAATCGCTGATGCCGTCGAAGGTCAAAGCAGACAACAGGATGTCGCTATGTCGCCATATGTACATTTGTAGTAGGTGAGAAACCGTCCATATTATAATCACTTTGACGTTGCCATCAGAAGAATGAATGCATACATTTTAATTTTGTGTGCAATATTTGCCTGACCTGATGGTACTTGGAATACAGCCAAGGCGTGCATATAGTTGAAAATCCACGTTACCATTGATTAAAATGGTGTATTTGATAACGCATTTCGTTGGTAGTTACATTGACTGATCTTACACGCTGAATGCGTTATTTATTTAGCAAGGGTGAATCGCGTTCCTTGTTTCTTCACGCCTGCGATTAAAGAGATGAATAAAGCAAGATTGCCGATCACTTGCAATTAACCATACAGTCTCCCACTTGCATGCAAGCACTTTCATATTGCACTAGCCAATGTTATTAATACCATTTGCTATTCAGTAAGATCGAATTTCGGCTTCTACAACTAAGGTGTGCAATGTTGCTGCGCACAATCATCAAGCAGGGCTGTGGTGGTATCAGCCAGGCAAAAGTATGGAGAACTAATGCCGGTCGCATGACGCATACACATGTGGCTTAACTTTAAAATACAGCAGTTATATTGTTACATTGTGCTATAATTGGCATAGACTTGCTCAGTTTGCGCTGATCGGGGTCATCACTACTTCAGGGACTCACTTGTCGAGGACTCCGTCGATTCACCACGTAAAACAGCGTCTGAACTGACAAACGTCACACGATCCTGATGCAAGCAACTGACCCTGATCATTTTAATTCTACGCATGATAAGTAATTTTGGATTCTCATTTTTCGTTAAAATGCTTTGATTAATCTCAACATTTAGAACAATATTAGACTGGTTGTTAGTAATAGGCCGTCTATTGATTGTCTTGTTTCGGTGCATCCATCAGGCTTTTTCTTAGCTTGATGATTCGATTTTCAGCATGGCAGTAGTAGAACGGTAGAAAACGAATTCCTTTTTGTCTCTAAGTGATCTCTCTCCACTTAGGTACTGAGGGTACTTAAACTCCATTCCAGACATCTCTTTAAGCATCATCTTGGCTTTGACATGAAATTGGGATGGTGATGTGCTTCAAAATCATGCCTAAATCTCCTCATTATGTTGTCGATTATTCAGTTCTACTAGTGCTTATGCAAGTTTAGCACTTTTTTGTAGCCTTGCTTCTTCAGGCACCACAAAACACTTGCGCAAACATACGGGTCCTCTAATTGAAATGTGTTTCGAGACCCTCTATAGTGCAGAATTCATTTTATGTCCATAAATGGCGCATGCATTATCGATGAGGTAGAAGTGGCGCTCTTAGAAGGTTCTCTTTTAACGTTGAGAGAGCCATTTTTTGTTTACTTGTTAACATACCATTTCAGAAGCTATCTCTCATCAGGTAAGTACAAAATGAAGTCTGTTTTTCATGGCCTCATCCGTCGGAAATGCAACAAATGCTGCATTTCGCAAATCTAGGCGTTGCGGAGGACCTGCTTTGTGCAGAAGGAAATTTGAGAGATGCAACAGCCACGACTCTTGCTGATGGTGAGGCCTCGGTGTCTAAAGAGACCCGCAACACCGAAAGTCTGTGCTTGCCCACCTGCATGCTCATTTATGTTCCACTTATTCTTTAATTAAACAGTTTATAACGTTACTCATTTTGTTCCCAATCAATCACCTGTTTATTCCTGCTCTTAATCAATCACCCAGCTGCATTGCCTTTTGAGCGACCGTCGTTCCTTCGCTTTTATGGAGTCTCTACACATCCTTTTTATCCGCACTTGCATTTTAGCCCTTCAATGGAAAGCCCAACTATTCAAACAGCTATCACTACATTGCGTCAATTGCGCATTCCAATTGCTATTTACAAAGAAGACTCATGCACACAACTTTGGGCTAAACCTCGTAAAGACTTGCGATTGATCAGCTTTATTGCCCTGTAGCAGAGCAGCATTCCGACCGCCACCTGAAAGAACCAAATATACTTTTATAGCCTCACATTCAACATTATGGAACGCCATTGGCACAGCAACTGTTAGATTTACTTAATAAATCATTAATAAATTCGTGTAGTGATAAGGTTTCGTGGTTCACTAATTTGTTCGTCCTAATTGATGGAATACTGGCATCGGCTTTTCAAATTGTAGCATTTAATTTAAATTTTAGTCGTAGCACTACACACGCGTATCTGTTGATAATCCAAGTCACCGTATATTTTGCCAGACGCACATTTTAAATCACCAATAATGTAGCAAAAGAAATATGACACCCGCGGAAATCCACATGTCATGAAGGTAACAGAGTCATACATGATGGCATTGTGGTTGACGAAGAAATGAGCCAGGGGCCAGGAATGCGTGATTAGACCAACGATCCAATGATCTGCTTGAAAGCGTGGACTCTTCTTCCATAAATGTCTGAATAATAGCACACGGAATTCGGAAGGCATCAATTCACTTGAGCGTTTCCCAAATAAACATAGCAGCCGATTTCAAAATGCGGTGAACAGAAACAACGAAAGCGAAGAGTTCAAAATGGGACGAGGCGATTTGGAATGTAGGATTCGCCACAACTCCGTGTGGTATCAACCGATGGTCACGAAGACTATTGAATTTCCTCCTCGAAAATGTTTAACCTAAATCTCATCACTCACGAATAAAGAGTACTGCAATCTTCTTGCATTTGAATACTTAATATTACACCTTCACATCAGTAAAGCTGCGATGCAAGTATGCGTGTTATCCAACCCGGCCTCTACGTCTCCGAACCACAATTAAATTATGTAATCAAACACTTACCGCTGTTAACTGTTTCGCAAATTGATCGCAATAACCTGCAGGACAAATCATTCTTTCCATAAAGAACAGTAGCTGCTAATAATCTACTGTTATGCTCTCGTAAGCTGGAAAGAGTATGCTAATGAGCGAACTACTAGTGTGTGAACCATGACGCAGTGCAGTCCATTGGTAACAAAGAACTGTGGTAGAAGGGCTGTTATTGTGATGATCTAAATAAAAGGCCTGTTATTGAAGAAGAAGTCTCAAATGAAAGATCTTAGCGCATGCAATTAAGTATTCGAGTGTAAAATGCAATGTCCTGCTAAAACACTAACGAAAAGCGTAGTTTCATGAAATGTCACCTCATATTTTTTCTCATTTTCTTACTCAGGGTGTGAGAGATCCAACATTCTTCGATGTATTGGGTACCAATAATCTCCTCACAGAACGAGAACTTGCCACAGGCCTTAGATGGAATTAAAATCAACTCGTATTACCACAGTCTTTACAGAGATTTGGCATAAAACTCCCAATAGAGGTAAGAGTTAAGGCATTAGCTTATTAATAAGTGCACAGATATGTTATTCTTCGTTGGTCAACTAGGCCTTAGACACCACGCATTCTAACGCAAATTGATCGCATGAGCTTGCACATAGCTTGAAAAACCTGGGATATTGCATTTGCTGATGCCAGGCACGTAAGTATCGATGGGGATAAGTCCATTAAAGACCGAAAGAACTCGCTTCTTATCGTTTTATTGCAATCATTTTAAAAAACTAATCGTCGGCATCAGGAAATGCCTAGGGAATGCGTCAAAATTTGAAAGACATTCTGATAAACCTTGAAGGTACACTGATTTTAGCGGAAACGGCCTCACAAAGATGATCGCTCAGAAATCACGTTGATAACAGGTGTCTAGCATCATCTGTTAAGAAATTTGTTTAGAGTCTCACAAACATTAGGAAGGAAGGATAAAGCGTTTGTCACTAAAGTGCTATACGACGAAGCTATGAAATTTGGGGTTTGGGTGCCTGCTACTTGTGTAGCCGCTGCAATGCATTCGTTATCTTCAAGTTTCCTGAAACTGGGTCTAGCGTTAAAAATGAATGCCTAATGATAACTCGAATGTTCCTATAGGTGAAAAGTCTAATATTTTGCGCGCCACGTAGTTTTATTCAAGAATAATATGGTACGGAAATGGGCAATTTGATCGTATCAGAGCCAGTTATGGAGATTGATTAGAGGACAGTTGGGTGTGGTCAGAGCAGCTAGTCAATAGACTGCGTAATAACCTGATTCCTTTTCTCTGAAATCCTAAAAAGAGCGCACCGACGACGAAAGTAAGTACATCACCGCAATTGGGTTAGGGAGCATTGTGGCAGGTGACCTTGGTTTTTGAAGCAGCCAAAGTTTCGAACAGATCACTTACAATGCTTCAGCGGTTGTATTGCCTACAATAATGAAACCAGTTGGGGCTAACGATTTGTATTAGCTTAATCCGCATTCATAAATAAAAAAAATTAAATACTCATTGCTGATTCTGCTGTTCTACAAATTAGCCGAAGACAAATGATTGTGATCGCAATCTATGAGGGGCAGACAATAAAGAACCGCATTTTCCAAGCCCCATTCATCCCGATCTACTTCACTGAAACTGATCATGAGAGCATAAATGCCTGACCGGTACGCTACAGTTCTAATGAGAGCCAACCATGGCTGTATGGGGCGAAATAGAGTTTTGAATACAATTCATTAACTCAGCAACTACAGAGACATCGACAATTAAGTGAGCTGAAGCAAGTGAAAGTGTGTTCAAATTTGACAACCCCAAAATCGTAACTAAATAGAGTTTGTACTTTGGGAAAGGAAACTTAATGAAGTCCTAGGCTCCCTTAGTCGCTGCTGACACGTTTGTCCTTAAATTCAACCAGTGTGCGCCTCGAATGAATCGCTACCTGATCAGAACGACGCCTTCACTTGCTAACATTGATTTCTTCCCTACTTTTTGCGGTTACAATTTTTCTTGGGTAGTTGCTTTAGTTCTCGGCTTCTAACTTTATATAGATTCGTATTTCTGTTCTGTTCCTCCTTATTGGCCCTTAAGATTTCTTTATTTTCTCTAGGTCTGCGGATTACCGGTCGGGAGTAATAGTCAAAAAATATTTTAAATGCGCGTAAGTGAACAAACCTGGCAACCGTAACGCCCTTAACTGCCTGGAGAATCAGCCGAACAGTCGATCGGCCAACAAGCCTGCAGATGCACGTAATGTCCTACAGTATGTAGCCGTACCCGTTGGAAATTCGTACGCTTTCGAATGTAGGCAGACGCGGAGTAGCGGGTGAGCTGCAAGCAGCGAGAATGCATGGAGAAGTAAGCAGAAAAGTTGATAAATTAAAAAAAAATGGATTTAATGTGAAGGCCAAAAATGCAGGGCATTTGATATGCTGGATAGGAAAGCCTTGAAGCATTATCATCAAAAGACAAACGGGGAGGATAACGTGAGAGGGAATGCAGTGTAAAGGCACACCCTGATGATGATGATGATGAAATAGAGAGATGCATGGGAGCGGATCATGCCATGCTAACGTAGCCACAAGCTGTGATAGTTAGTCGTTTTGGGAGACGTAGACCGCACGCTGTGGCAAAATTGGTCCCTTACTCCAGTGGAACATTGCGATACTTAATGATTTTGGTGTACTTTTTTGGGCCTTCAGATCCTGGTCACGCCTCACTAACCTCTGAGTTATATCGCGTGTCAGCCCCAATACCCTCCTGTTTGGATGCTGCTTTCATAACATGTGGATTCAGAAGGTGTTGCTTTCTGGGCCCTACATAATTTATGGTGTGATTTATGCGACGAATAAAAATATGGGTTACACCATTCTCGTAGATTATCAATTGATATCCTTTTAGAAAGCTACGATTCAACCAAAAGCAAGTGTTTTTACTATCAACGCTTCTAGCTTCTGCACAAACGGGCATTCACCTCAACTTTAAGCTCCATGCCTTAGTTTAATAGCACCCTTGAGCCGCGAGACATTCAAAGCCTTTTCAACGACTGCTAAATTTGAGGCGACTTTGCAAATAATTATAGTTTTATAATCGTCAAGAATGCCATTTCTAAATGGACGTCAGAGCAAGGCACGTGGTGTTGGCACCAGGGGTCTAAGCGATGTCTTTTGAGAACGCCAATGCAATCAGCAGGGCATTCATCGTTCCTTTTCTTGCCATGATAATCAGGAATTTGGGACATCTGAAGCAAAATTGTAGCAATAAAATGCTGCCTTTGACTCCTTATCAGTTTTGCGCATCAGCTAATGCAGTTCCTTACCTATTTTGACAGAATCCGCTGATCAACTGTTCATTGATTGGCACCTTAGCTTTTTGTATTCTATTTCATTCTAAGTTCTTTCTAAGCATAAGTATCTTTAGTGAACATAGGCAACATTTTTCGGTCCTTTATTTTTTGATTATAGTATGACCTGAGAAAACCTACGCCGTTAATGTACTCATGCATTGAGGCCGTTCATAGTCCTTTGCTTTATTAAAATTTATTTCTTTTGGTATTCTGCCCATGCATGAAAAGTTTAGACATAGAGTCAGTGGCCTAGGATGATCTACTTCTTTTCTACAGCATGGGCAATAATGAACATTGATATTGTAAGGCTTCATTTCGGTATAGTCCTATTTTATTGGCTGACATTTATCTGACAAATTTCGAGAGGACATAAAAAGGACCCAAAGCTGCAGCACCAGCATCCTGCTTTTGTTAGTTGAGTTAACCACATCCCTACCGTGCGAGTTCGATTTTATTGGGCATATCACGTCCCCGCTTTCCGCCTCAACTTATAGTATCCTTTTCTACTATCGCGTACATTTTTATCCTTTGGTAAACGATGGCTATCATGGCTACAAATGTGTTTGCTTACCTATTTGCTCTATTGTTCTTCTTTGTTTATTTAGTTAGCCAGTTTGCAAAGTTAGAGTCAAAGAATAAACGAGGCAGCAAAGCCAGCATCGTCTGTTTAGGTCTACTGACATCCCCATCTATCTCTAAATCTCATGACCGGCATGACCCTATCTCTATTTTTAAATTACCCATCCATTCATTTATTTCTTCTTCTTCTCCTCTACTTGTGGAATTTGTGGGAGTTACTCTGGACCGTATATAAATAATATGTGAAGCTGGCTAAGCCTGTCCACGATACTCGCAGGAGGCCGAGAATCCGAAAGTAGGTAATTTGGTAATGAGAGTGGGCGGAGTTGCTAGAAGGAGGTAAAAGTGTCAAAGTCAGGCCTATAATTGCAAGTTTGCTTGCCTTTATGCCCAGACGAATTTGAAGGCGGGATCTAAGTAAGCGTGAGACTAATGGAAGATTAAAAGCACATGTAGAATTTGTGCATGATTGAAGAAGGTTCCGTTAGCCTTGGTTGCAGCTCAAGCAGTTGATTGTGTCAAAAGCCATGTCACTGTTTTATGCAGTGTAGAGTTACAATTATTTAAGCCTTCAGTGAGGGCTGATTGTATTCCTGTGCATAAGCATCAATGTCGGTGCTACAACGACTTAAGAGTGAAGGTCTTACATGGTAAGAAGAAGCCCAGTGTTTACTGCTGCACAGAGCGGTTCCACATTCTTTACTGAGGATAATCTCACACCTACATAATTACATCTAAGGTTTTGCTCAAAAGGACTATTTCTTTGGAAACAAAATGTCTCGTTATGTAGTCTCGTAATGAGTTTGTTCATCCACGTAAAAAATTCAGTCTATGGAGGCCGCACTTACCCTTCTGGCTGTGCTAATGACCTTTTAGCCCATCTGCAGGGAAGTAAGTCTCACGTTTTCCAAGCCACTTTAGCTTATTACGGCGTCAATGAGGAACCGGTACACTAATTTACTGGCATGGACTTACTCACCAGTGATTTAGAATATCGCACAAGCTAAAACCCTTAGCGACCAACAAACAAACAGCAAGGTGCACTAAACCACACACAAATGGAAAGTAATTGGATAAAATGACAAGGTAACCTGCTACAGTTTCGGAAAGTTACTGGAATGTACTTCAAAAGCATCGCACGATTCGGCACCGTTGCATGGAGACGCTCTGAAGTTGGGATATAACCATCAACAAGTAATCCATCGAAGTGGGAAACACTAGGAAACCATGCCGGAGCTATTCTCAATTATTTAGAATTTTAATGCTTACAAAGAAGCAATGCGCAATCCAATCAGCTGCAAACCAGTCGCCATGTGGACTTAAAGTATCTCTACTTATGTCAGCTTTCTCCTGTTTCCAATGCACCTAAACATTATTATAAACAACCAGCCATTTCTTGTCATTTTCTTCCCCGTCCCTATAGCCGCCCGTCTATTTGCGCTTTATTAATCCATTTGTCCTGTTTAAATATTTTTTCATCTATGCGTCGACTTCGGCTTTAAATGCCAACCCAGTAGTTGAGTTTTCAAATCGCTGGGCTACGCAATAACCCTTTTAGTCGGTTGAATGGAGGCACTTGATCCACAATTTTCTAAAAACGGCCTTGGATAAGTCGCGCGTTTTAAGGTCAGCATAATTAGGACTTTATGTTTGCTTGAGTCTTCTAGAGTAAAAACAGAATTACTTACAAGCATGGCGGCTTCATTGGCTAGGCGAGGATGCAGTTTAGAGCTATTTATGCTCTAGTCTTATTTGAGTACTTTGCCAGTTCAGACACCGAAAGCGTGTAGAGCCCATCAGTGAAGTAAGAAGAGGCGGCGAGAATCGTTTTTGGCCTGTAGTGCAAGCTTACAGCAACAACTTCCCGCCCATCTGAGGAGTGTGCGTTATTTCAAAGAGTGTATTACTAGTCTTCATATGCCATTTATTCAATGGACAAACTGACGATAAAGTGGTGACTCATGAGCACCAGAACTGCCTCAAAGCGGCCGGTTAGAAGACTGCGACCTGTGGATTAGACTTATTTTCCTGCCTAGTGGATCCTTTCCTTTACCCGCCATCTGCGTCTTAACGGAGGCAATTAGTCGAGATGATTATGTGCAAAGCGTCGCTAAAAGAGGTAAAGCAAACTTTACATTATCGGGCTTTATGCACTTGTCCAACCAAAATGTTACACAAAAATTTTATCACTAGCATGTTTACCAGCTGTAAAATTTTAGAATTGACAGCTTTTTCAATGAATGGAAGCAAAAATTTGTGAGAAACGCAAATAAAATCCATTTTTAGACCATTAAATCACGTACTAATATTATAGGCCACGCTTACACTCGCGATCTTGTTAGGAGCCGCTCTATAAAGAAAGAGCAACACGTGAAAATTGTCATTCAGGATTGTAGAATGAATATTCAGAATAAACGCTTGTTAGCAGCTAAAACATCGAACGCGTAACATGCAGATATCAAGTATTTTGAGTCATAGGCAGTGTTCCGGTAAACCGTATGAAAGACTTCTCGCTAAATCCTAGAAATAAGGCTCTTACGTTTTAAAAGTTGCTTTGCTGTTAACACTAATATACTGTTAATCGTTTGCATTTTTAAGTGAAGTCGTAAGACGATGGAACTTGTGGCACGCGAGGATTTTGGCCTCGCAAACATTCCTTCATGCTGTTTAGCGTGGACCAACGGAATACTGGTGAACTGTAAACGCACATTGAATTCATTTGGTGAAGTTCGGATGAATCACTCGACTTAATGCAAATATACACCTAGAGGTTTTCAAAAAGCCTGACCAGACAATAAGCGAATGATGAGGTGGGCAAAAGAGAATTCCATGATAGGTCGTGTAAACCTTCTTAATCTAAGAGAAAAATGGTTGATAATCAGAGTCTTAGGGAAGATAAGGAACCTATCTGAAAATTTAAAAAAAGAACGTTAGTTAAGCATGGGCCGCTAAACTGCAGTTAAAATGACACGATCGACGTATTAAGAGAAAAAGAACTTAAACAAAGCAATGGGGCTAAAGGATTAATCACCCTAAAGACACGTAAGTTTTTGCGCTCAAAAATTTATAGGTTCGACATTTACCACACAGCTTTGCTACGGTGCGCTTCATTCCTGGTGGATGATAAATTGTAAGGGGCATTTCGGGAGGACTGATGCTGATGGCAACCGCCTTATTACCTAAGTGGATAAGGCTTTTGAAATAGGAACGATTAAAGTAGTGTGGTAAGTCATGTTGCATCAGAAATACACTTGTGTTATTAGTCCATTTATCGGCAAATTCAGGTTGCCTTTTTTAATACAATCCTTCGTGCTCTTTAGAGAGAGAATCGATGTCTTCTCCATTACTGATGGGTGTATGATGGAGTAGAATGGAAAGGTCTCTAATGCCAACCAAAGTAATTAAAGGATAGTAAAGTAAATCGAGCATTTGATAAGTAGTAGGTAATACACACTTAAGGATGTGATTGAATCAAGGCCATTTCCATGTTCCCAAATCCAAAGGGCCATCAAGCAGAGCAACTATTTGTGTTGCTTTGCAGGAACTTTCTGTGCATAGAAGAAGTAAAAGTCGTTTCGTTATGCTCGGCATCAGTAGCTCATAATTCTTTCCTACCTGGGATAAAAAAGAAATTGACGTGATGGCTTGAGCTCTATGCAGCGCTTGACTGCAGACAATCACTTGTTTGTTGCAAATACTTCGCAGCTTATGCCGACTGCTGTTCGACCTCAGCAGCACCAACAGTTGCACCATGAAATTCTACAACTTTCGGTGCTACACATTATTCAGCCTCCATAATGTGTGTCGGAATGCAAGCACACACACGTAACCACATGTATACCTTCACACATGAATATGCATTGTGCACACATTCACTTGCCTGCACAAATAAGGCGCAAATGCATACGAAGAGATGCAGAGTTATTCCGTGATTTCTGAGCAAGCAGGATTTAGAATCCCTGTGTCTAATCCAAAATCTTTATAGTCAGGCTTGTTAAGATGTGTGCGTTTCGTAAGACCAAGAAATCTCTATTAAGATAGTGAGTATGAGCTATTTATTTATCCGAAAGGAAAACTTTCCAATTATTTCAGCATGCATTCCAGGCGGGCCAATGATTACGGATACAACAAGTCAGGATAGGCTAAACAAGCGTAAGCAACTAAAATCGTTCACCTGTTATCTCTAACCAAACCCGTTTCATACATGCCTTGCCGCGCGATTGTAATTGCTAGCCACCTAAGGCAGTATCAAATGTTCGAAATGCGCTTTTGACGTGCGAATGGATAAGAGCTTATTCGTTTGCCGTGGCAAACAGGCAGCAGCTTGAAACTCTGAAAGACGCCTAACAGGACAGGGTGCAGACTCTGCTGCTCATCTGACAGAGGTCCGGACAAAAGATCAGGAAAGTCAGAATGAATATTTACTTCAAGAGCTTCCTGGATCGCATCATCGTTTGTGTAGCGTGGTGCTATTCTGCATCGGAAGTGTCGGCACACAGGCCATGCGGAGAAGAAATGTTTCACTAAGTGCCATGCAATGGGGAGTAAAGAGGAGTGCTAGCAGTCGTAGCAATGGATCAATGAAACCAGAAATGCAGGAAGGTAATAAAATCAGAGCCGTAGTGGAGGAATGGATTGCGCATCTTCTTTTGTTCTTAAGATTCCGGGTCCGGGTCTCATCTGCGGTTCATTGCTCTAATTTATAGAAAAAGAGCAATGCTTTTTGCCCTCCGAAATGCCTAATGCACCAATAGTCATTTTCGATAAAAGCCTATTATACTTAGCTGGGGAAAGCTAAATCAAAAGCAGCTCATCATTTAAGGAAGAAAGGGGGAAGTGAATTGCGGTAAACTCTGACACATGTGTATGTTGCTTAAAGATTTGGCTGAATATCCGAACGTTAATCATATGCGCTTGGACCACTGCAAGCGCTGTAAGCTTTGTTGCGTGATCTCATGGACCACGACATGCTCTTCACCAGGATGGTGTTATACAATTGCGTAATATGCTCTGTGATGTTCAGAGCAGTCAGTTTAATAACAATCACACTCGCTTCGGCACCAAAGTAGCAGGCTTTATTCCATTTAGAGATGCGCATTTCCATTTTCATTTATACCTAAGGAAATAAGTGCGAATGCATTTATGCTCATGCCAGCGTGCAAAGGTATGTGTGTTTTCCAATGAAGACTTTGTGTCAGGTTATTAGAAGATAAGACGCTAAGTAAATGGGCACTCGTTTTGATCTGAGTGGCACAATTAGATTGATCATGGTGTTTTTGTCAGCCATCTCGTAATACCACTTCAGCATCTCATTCCGCACATGTTTGAAACCTCTTAACTGACCTGTTTGCACATTGTTCAGCTTGCCCAGTGTATCGTAGAACAGCTTTGCTGCTTCTATGTAATCAAAACAAAATTAGATGAACTTTGGTGGGGCCCGCAGAGCATTTAAGCGTTTTTACTAGTAATTTATCAGTTTTATTTAACCCAAAGGTTGTCCATGCGAATGAGTTAGCTATAGGACTTCCACGGAGACGCTGTTTGATTTTACGTTAACTACAGAATTGCAGATTCCGGTTTTAACAACGCATCTAAAGCAAAGTCTCTATATCACGAAGTTTTGGATGCACCGAGGCGCAGGAATTGCATCTAGCCCAGCATTAATCCGGTGAATGTAAGCCTGCGAAAACTTCGCAGTGCTGGGTCGTCCTTAGCGCTCTCAGTGTTCATTCTTTGCTTTCGTTCATACAAGGTTTCGTATTTATTGGTTATACAACATGCTGTGGATGCCTTGCGTATCTTATAATGGCAATTAAATTCAATTAGGACTGTGTATAATTTGCAATGGCAAAACAGGGCAGTGGCTGGGGTGCCTCCACTCACGTAAGCTAATATACTTGCATAATTTTGTCAACGGATCAGACATGGCCGGCAAAAAGGCCTTCTAAAGCTGCGCAATGCAGGCATATGTTAATAACTCATGGATGGGCCCTGAATGTCGGCGTATGAATGTTTGCAATTGCACAGACGTGACTGACCTCATGCCGCTGCGTCTCTGAATACATAAATCCCAGGCTCATCATGGCTGTCGAGTCGGAAAAATGAGTAGAAATCATTTTTTACCACAATGTTCAGAATGTTTTAGCTTAAGCAGCTAGATCTCATTAAGAAAAAACTTGTTCCCGGAGAGGTAGAGTGCGGCTCACGGCTTAAGAGATTGCTTGTCTCCACGCGCTTAATCAATATAACCTTTGAGAAGCGAAGTAGTGCAGTCTTAATTAGCCTCACATCACGGTGCCGATTCTATTTGGACATCAGGTAGGACAAGACCGAATACCATGTCGCTCGCAACACTTGCTGCTACTTGATCTCCACGCATGTCAACGGTGAAGTCAATGACAATGGCAAGAGGCATGCTTCTATTACAACGTCTTTTATGTTCATCCTAGTGCTTGACACTGTTTGTCCATTTTGCAAGCTCCGTTTATTCTCAGTGAAATTCTTGTAAATATTCACTGCATTCACCACTTCTGGTATTCTTCATAATGAAGGCATCTACTCCTGGGCCACTATTTTGATTATCTGGGTAGAATCCTTGGCATATCTAAAATATGGGTGTAGAAAACCTGATTTAAACAATCTGTGATGCAAGTATACTTAAGTGATTTCAGCAGCTGACGGTTGGCTGGACAATGCATTAATAGTCTATTTGAGAAAGTTGGATTTATGGTTGTTCTGCTTTAGATTTATCTAACATGTTATTTACTGTGTCTACGGGAAGTAAATGCAGATGAACTCCATTCCACCACTATCTTCTCATGATCTCCCTGGTTTTGCTCTTTTGGTGCCACAATTTTATCCGTGGATCAAAGGAGCCCATGGAAAACATTGCACTTATTTATTTGTCTTCCACTGACCAAACACAATGTTAGTAATCTTGCGGGGATGCAGGTTAGCACTGTTAACGGCTTCTATGAACGGATGGCTAGGTGAAGGGAACGTGGTGTCGTCACATCATTGCACTACCCCTTTCCTCTTAGCAAACTACCATTATGGTGCGAATGCTTTAAACAACAGTGGCAGCTGTGGTAAGGCCGATTATCAGACTGAGGGCGAAAAATAAATCGTTCCCTTAAGAAATGTATCGTCCTAATGGTCGCTGTCTTTCTTCCCTTAATCCAAGAGTTTATAACACACTGCCGCACAATTCCACCTCGTCACTATTTCCAGTTAAAAAAAAAATACGATGCTCTTTGAGCATTAAAATTACGAATCCTTCCCTCTACCTTCTAGTGCCACCACCTTTCGACATGCTGTGCCACTTCCCTGACCGACTTTCGTCCATCTATTTTCCGTCGCATCAGTCTTACAAATGCATAGGCGATTGTCAATGCAAGCCAATTAACTACTTTAACCTTCGCCACTTAAGTCCATTCATTGTATTTTGGAACTGGAATGGGTGTGCAACTCCAATCTCACATTATCAAATGCCTAACTAAATAGCTCACCATCTTATAATGCTTAGGAGTGGCTCACGAGTACTCTAACGAAATTCAAGAGCTTTACATCTACGTGGCGCAAGGCATGCGCATTACTGTGATGATTTTAATGTGTTCATTGCACCCCACATATGCTGTGCAACGCGTCTACGTTTAGTTGTTACTTCAACCAAGCACCCAACACATAAATGGGCAACATGGTGAAAATGCGCAGAGACAAAATTTGGTGGTCTTAAAATACCAATCACATGGGTCAAGGAAACGAAGCCAAACAAATCATAATTTGCCGTGGCTTGAGCAAAGCATGGCGAGTTGTGCCTTTTGAAACTACCCTCATTCTACGGGTGAAAATGCTTAAAGCTGGGCAAGCTGCGTACATGCACCCTGGCACGTGGGTAATTGAGGCAATGAAGGCAGTTGAGGAAATTGTTGGAATGAGTTAGTTCACATTCACTGGTTTGTGCCTGTCGTAACTGCGGCGGACCCGACTGCTAACGGCACGGAATTAGTCTTTCCATCCTTGGCATTTATGCCCCTAGAACTAATGGAATGGCTAGATAGTCAAATTAATTTGCAATTTAATAAACTCAGAGCAAAAACTAGGGTTTGCTATTTTCGCATCAAAAGCTGTTGATTAATACCCTGCAAAGCGATTTGCTTCCACTTGTCGCCTCATGTTGAATGGAAGCAATCAAGTAGACATTTCAGGTACTCCCTTTTAGGTGGCCTACACACCTAGAAAATTCTCTTGACCACTGCAAAGGTTAGTCCAAATTAGCCTACGAGTTTCGATGAGGCCTGCACAACGAAAGCAAGTTTGGATCAGCCAAATTTAATGAAACCTGCTGTTAGATCACACTTTCAAGAGTGGTTTAGTACAGCGATTTCGTCCACCGGCGCTTGTCAGCCCTTGCTAGCTGCGTTAGCTTGGATGCAGTAGTGCGGTCATCACGCTGTTGCTCCAAATTTGACGCAATCTGGGACTCTTACCAACGGCCTTCAATTGTGCTTTCCTTGCATTAGTATTATGCCAACTGAGCATTTCACGCTTTACTTGCTTTATTTCTTGCTTCTGTGCTCGAAACGCTAGCATGCACAAGCCGTATAGGTTTCTCTTATGTTTTTAGAGATTCCACTTGGATTTCTTAAGCCTCTGTTAAGCCATCCATGGCGGTCTATCCACAATTGCACATGCTATTGTTGTGGAGGTAAGTGCAGGTCAATCGAGTGCAAGAAATCCTTTTTTCAAAGGCTAAATGCTCGTTAAATGCGATTTTGTTGAATTATGCGATTTTTGTTCATTCATTTTTGCAGACAGGACACATGTGAGTAACAGCTTGCCCCAAGGCGACAATATCATCCTTATAACCAAAAGAAGGCTATTGCCTTCCATTTAACGGTAAAAAAGCTAGATATTTAAAGCAGTTTGCCCCTAATTTGCCAATATTATAGAATTAGTCCAAAAAATTAAAATATTTTTATCTGCGCTATTTAATAAAAGGAAAGCTGTACTTACGATGCTAAAAATAGTAATCTGACCTAATTTCGTCGTGGCTGTAACTGAAAATCTATCCTTGATCAGTAGGAATGTGGGGTCCAGCTGAGCTGTATCCAATGTCACCTCTTTAAGAAGTCCAAATGTTTAGGTCGTGGCGCTGTTATCTGATGGACAGCTAAGTCCTGTCACAGTTAGTCACCAATCGCTAACCGCGATTTTATAAGATGGCGTAAAATCCATAGAAAGAAGGAGGAGAGGAACAGTTGATGCATCTTTTCAAAAAAGGTGCTGACGTGCTGTAGGCAATGAGTGTGATGTGAAAGAATCAAATGTGAGAGTATTTGCAAATATGTAATCCAAATATATCAGAATAAGCATCGGTTCCGTGGCCTAATGGATTGGGTCCCTTGCTACTGATCAGAACACTGTGAGCTCGGGTCCCGCTGCTTGTAGTAGCGCCATTTGGGTCGAACAGAGCATTGCAGCTGGACGGATGGGTGTACTAAAAATGGAAGGTAAGAAGTTACCATGCCTTGTGGGAGGCTTGAATCCTCGACATCCATGCCATTCGGATATCGTCCTGACCTACTGACCTGCTTCATCACCGCCGATCTTCTGTCCTGATTTTCACTTCACTCTCTTACTACGAACTCCTTTCTATTACTTTACCTTTGCACTCATTTCCTTATATTCACTTCCCATTAGCCTTCCACCCTTCTCCTCTTACTTTTCTCACCTACCCCTGCTACCACCCTCCCTCCTTCGACCAGATGCCATGCTTCACCNTGTTTGGTCAGTAAAAGACGAACAAATAAGCGCAATGTTTATTCCATGGGCTCTTTTGATCCATGGATAAAATTGTGGTACCAAAAGAGCAAAAACAGAGAGATCATGAGAAGATGGCGGTGGAATGGAGTTCATCAGTATTTACTTCCCGTAGACACAGCAAATAATATGTTAGGTAAATCTGAAGCAGAACAACCACAAATCCTACTTTCTCAAATAGATTATCAATGCATTGTCTAGCTAACCATCAGCTGCTGAAATCACTTAAGCATACTTGCATCACAGGTTGCTTAAATCAGGTTTTCTGCACCCATTTTTTAGATATGCCAAGGAATCCACCTAGATAATCAAAATAGTGGCCTAGAAGTAGATGCCTTCATTATGAAGAACATCAGAAATGGTGAGTGCAGTGAATATTTATAAGAATTTCACTGAGAAGAAACAAAAATTGCAAGATGGGCAAACAGTGCCAAGCATTAGGATGAACATAAAAGACGTTGTAATAGAAGCATGCCTCTTGCCATTGTCATTGGCTTCACCGTTGACATGCGTAAATCAAGCAGCAGCACGTGTTGCAAGTGACATGGTATTCTGTCCGATTAACAGTACATTGGTGTTACCAACAAAGCAACTTTTAAAACGTAAGGGCCTTATTTCTAGAGTTTGGCGAGAAGTTTTCATAAGGTTTACCGGAAAACTATCTATGACCCAAAATACTTGATAGCTGCTTATTACGCGTTCAATATTTTAGCTACTAATAAGCGTTCATGTTGAATATTAATGTGCGAATCCTGATTGGCGATTTTCACGTGTTACTGTTTCTTTGTAGAGCAGCTCCTAACAAGATCGCGAATGTAAGCGTGGCCTATAATATTATAAAAGCTGTCAATTCTTGAATTCTACAGCCGTCGAACATGCCAGTGATAAAATTTGTGTAATATTTTGGTTGGTCGAGTGCATAAAGCCTGAATATGTAAAGTTTGTTTTACCTCTTTTAGCGACGCTCTGCACTTTATCATCTCGACTAACTGCCACTGCTGAGACGCAGATGGCGAGTAAAGGAAAGGGTCCACAGGGTGGGAGAACAGGTCTAATCCACAGGTCACAGTCTTCTAATTGGCCGCTTTGAGACAGTTCTGGTGCTCCTGGGTCACCACTTTATCGTCACTTTGTCCGTTGAATAGACGGTATATGAAGACTAGTGTTGCGATCGTTAATATAACGCAAACTCCTCAGATGGAAGAGAATTTGTTGCCGTAAGTATACTCTAAAGGCAAAAAACGAGTCTCGCCGCCTCTTCTTACCTCAATGATGGATTGTACACGCTTTCAGGGTCTGAACTGGCGAGGTATTCAAATAAGACTGGAGAATAAATAGCTTTAAACTGCACCCCCGCCTAGCCAAGGAAGCCGCCATGCTTGTAAGCGATTCTGTTTTTACTCTAGAAGACTCAAGCAAACATGCAGTCCTAGTTAAGCCGACCTTAGAACACGCGACATATCCAAGGTCGTTTTTAGAAAATTTTGGATCAAGTGTCTCAAATTAACCGACTAGAAGTCCAGCAATTTTAAAGCTCAACTACTGGGTCGGTATTTGAAGCCGTAGTCGGCGCATAGGTACAAAAAATATTTAGGCAAGACAAACGGCTTAATAAAGCGCAAATAAACAGGGAAGAAAATGACAAGAAGTGGCTGGTTGCTTATAATAATAGATAGGTACACTGGAAATAGGGGAAAGCTGACATAAACAGAGGTACTTTAAGTCCACGTGGCGACTAAAACTGCAGCAACTTCGACTGCGCATTGCTTCTTCGTAAGCAATGAAATTCCAAATAATAGAGAAAATCTCCGGCATGGTTTCCCAATGTTTTCCACTTTGATGGACTATTTGTTGATGGTTATATCCCAACTTCAGAGCGCCTCCATATAACGGTGCCGAATTGTGCGATGCTTGTGAAGTACATTCTATCAGCTTCCCAAAACTGTAGCAGGTTGCCTTGCATTTTAGCCAATTACTTTCTATTTGTGTGTGGCTCAGTGCACCTTGCCGTTTGCTTATTGGCCGCTAAAGGTTTCAGCTTGTACGATAGTCTAAATCATTGGTGAGTAAGTCCGTGCCAGTAAATTAGTGTATCGGTTCCTCATTGACGCCGTAATAAGCAAAAGTGGCATGGAAAAAGGAAAACTTACTTCCCTGCAGAGTGTGATGTGAAAGAATCAAATGCGAGAGTATTTGCAAATATGTAATCCAAATATATCAGAATAAGCATCGGTTCCGTGGCCTAATGGATAGGGTCCCTTACTATGGATTAGAACACTGTGATTCGAGTCCCGCTGTTTGTATTTGCACCATTTGGGTCGAACAGAGCATTGCAGCTGGATATTGGCATACCTTTAAGCTGCTTGTTTGCATCTAAACAACTTGTGCATCCAACAGTGATGCATAAAATTCAGAAAAATAAATTCAGCTGTGCAAGAAATTCATTCAAATCTATGTGTGCATTATCAGAAAAGTATGAAAGCTCAAGACCGGGATTTGCAAAATGATGTTCAGAATAGTTTGAACTTCACCGATTCTGCAGAAATGGCTCCTTATTGAGCCTTATTAGAAAATAAGCATGCTGGTCTGTAAGTTTTGGAGCATTTAATTGCTTGCCGTTGTTCATTGCAGCTGAACACAAGCCGCTAGACCGGCGTAAATATGCGCCTAATCACACGGACGATGTGACGCATATTTGTAAATTTGATGCCTCGCATAGCATTGTAATAAGCAACCGTAGGTTGTATTATCTGATCTTTCTTTAATCTGGGTCAGACATTGCATTTGATTCTGAAAAAGGTGCTCCCACCAAAATTTCGATTAAAAATGTGTATACTGATTCGATCTAAAGCTTGAGCATGAGGCTTAAAATTAAGAACCCTGGTGTTGGCATTTCGTCTTTTTCCTCCTCCCTCCTTTTACCACTTCTGATAAGAGAATATTGAGAGTTTATGGGCACCTTTGTTATAGTCGATAAGGTGTTGTTTGGCAGCGTAGCAGTAACAAGTAGGAGGAGGATCCCTCCTTGATTAGAGAACCATTATGATTGCCCAGGACCGGGCTCGAAAATCGTCCTTCGCGTCCTCCCTATAAGGTTTCTTCAGAATTGCATAACTATTGCAGATAATGCATAAGATCACGAAAGATTTAGTGTCTTTTCTTAGTACTTACATATTTAGTACCAGGCTGCAATTTTTCGGGAAGAATATTGTGGCTAAATATCTGTAATTATAGAGCTTAAATTAAAATAGAAGCGAAGGGAAGAAGGCAAATGAAACCTCAAATCAAGTAAAGTATCATTACAAGGCTGTTAGCCGTGCATCATCCAAGCATTTCAAAACGCATTTTTGGAATTTATCACAAGGCAAATGTATCGTCATGTATAGATTGAAGCGTTCACTACTGCTTCCATAAAAGTAAATCCGAATGAGCTACAGAACGCCTTTTCGGAGATTGTTCCGATCAAAGCTTTGGGCCATTAGCAGCAAAGATAAAATAAAAATACCTTATAGGCACCACATTGCAGCACTTTATCGTGTAATTAAAATGATTTTTTAGCAAGTATTCTACGTCAAACTAATTTGATTGGAAATCAGTGCGCTAGTTGCTTAATTAAGGACATCTCGGTTGATGAATATATTTTTAGTCATCCTAAAAAAATTAAAAGCTTAAACACAATTTAAATGAGTTTATTTTGTTTAAACGATTCAAATGTGTGCAATGTTTTAAACAAATGGGTAAACGGTGATTTGTTTGCGCTGCAACCACATTTGAGTTTGGGTATAGATCCATTTAAACATATCGCAAGTGTGTTAGTGGTTGTTTGCGCAATTCATCGTACTCTGCAGAAATGAACGACTTCACCTGTTCAATATGCTTTTCGAAGCACAGTGACAGCATTTTATACCGAGCACACATGGCACGTGCGCATCAAAGTAGGCACAGATTTTGCCTAAAATTTATTTAAATGACCACAAATTGTGCGTATAATCTCTTATCTAAACTTAAGCTGTTCGGCAATTAACCACCTGACTGTGACACTTCTGCATGCATTGGCACCCTTAGCATTTTGTTTTAGAAAGTTTACCAGCAATTTGTCAAAGTTGCGCCATGGTAGGCGAAACTATCGGCACGGTTCTGCTGCATCAGAAATGTGAGTTAAGCAGATAAATGTCGTAAACGTTTCTTCATTGCATTTGCATGCTCGTTGATATTAAGAAAGGTTTTATTTTAAACCCCAATAACAGCTGCAAACCACACTGAATGCCCCGCGTGCGGCCTGCCATTTGAAAGCTTCGAATTGCTTCTGATTCACTTTATTGGAATCCACATTAGTGAGTTTGCAGATGCTCCGATCCGAGTAGCAAAATATTGACTCACTCTGCCGTCTTCTGTTTTAGATCAAACTACGAATTCTCATGGGATCCACTTTTACTGCATAGAATGCTTTCACGATTGTCTCTCCTTCATCCCTGTGCGTTTTACCTTATTTGTCAGACTTACTTTGTATGGATGCTTGTACTTATTCTGCACGTCTTTTGCTTAACAGGTGTATGGCAAGAACTGTTCAGCTCAATGGAATAAACATGATGTGCACAATAAACTTCGTAAGTTCTAAATGAGTTTTATTTTACTATGTTAACTGGCATCAATTTGATGGCCCATTAAAGGCAGAATATTCGTCGTTATGTTCAATTTTAGCCTACAAAGCTCAAGCGAAATCGCAAGATTTTCGTTTATCTTATACTAAAGTACTTTAACCAATTACGGTCAGATTATGAGTGGTCAGCTGCTTTTTTATATCTCGATTTGTTCCTCATAATCTACTAAGTACTTAATATGCGAAGCACTGCTTGTCTCAGCGAAAATTCCTCGCAAAATCTAAAGTTTCCCTATTTATCTTTTATGAAATCTTGGTGAAGACACTAAGATATTCCCAGTAGTAGATAATTTATCCTGCACCATACTATGAAGTCATCAAGAATAATTGGTGGGAAAGAAGTTGCACCGATAGAAAATTTATACCACAAATGGTTTAAATGATAGTAAAATCTTAAACATACGTGGAAGAAATGATGTTGGCTAAAATTTGCTTTCCCTTGGCTGTTAGAAGTCGCCGTTTGTAAACATGGTTGATTTCGCATTAAAGTGAAGACGAGTTGATGTGATATTTACTTAATTCCGTGGGTCAAAATTGCCGGACAATTGCAGATTCTTTGTAGGCATTCTAGAAAGTGAGAACTTCATTGCATTCTGTCAGAATGCGTGAGCTGGTTGCTACACTTCACACTTGTACAAATTACGCGTTTAACTTCCACACCGAAGCATGTGGTATATTAATAACGGTCGATGCCATTGAAGTTAACTACTATTCACTGTGCCTTTTAGTTCACCCTGCCTAAATTGCATGTAGAGGTGCTTAGAATGAAAGATTACGAGGCATTTTCGGCGCGACGATTCTGGCTGACAACTTTTGCTACCGCTATTAATAAGATGGCTAACAATAGAAAACTGGGAGGCTGCGATCTCGCAAGAGCTTCTCTGTCTTTTCAAAAACTTGCATCCACTAGGTAGTAGTCGGGTGTCGAATTCGTTAGAGTTAAAATATTAGTGCTTTTGATAATGCGGTGTTACACCTAAGCCTTTGCTGAAGGCATTGCTTTCGGGATATTATTTACACGAATGATGATTAATTTCTGTGCATTGTCAGCTGACAATGCAGCTACAAACTGTAAAACTATTGCAAAATCTAGAAACTTATACCATGCTATGAAAACCAAAGTTAGGCGGAGAGTGCAGATTCATGTAAGACAATTTACATCTGGACAGTAAATGTTTAGTTATCTAAAAGCATGAAACGAATTAAGCATTGCTTAACCAAATTGATTGTAATTAGACTTCTACGTTTTCAGCAAGATGCGCTCATTGACCTAGAATTGGTTTTAATCTGCACAACTCTTACCAACTCAATGGAGCAGCATAAAACTCGCCCTACGAAATTCTTTCCTTCCGTCTTCTGCTTCGCATTGGTAGCACCTTTTACAAAGTATATTATCAAGCGTAATTTGTCTGCATTCATTCGCCTTACGGCTTCTTGCCTTGGCCAAAAGCAAAGTTTTCACTTTAGTGGGTTTTATGTCGATCTCTCTCCTGCTATTACATTTCTACCCGTCTGCCTACATATGAAGTTCAAAGGCAGTCATTCGGATCAATAACATACCCGTGATCCTTAAGCCATTCAATAAGACAGTCCGGCAAGTCAATTAATTAAACGTCTATGTGTCTGACGAGTTGGTTTCTTTGGAAATTCTTTGGCACTCCCACGTACTTCGTGGGATGGATGGGATATGGTAGCAGGCAGCTAGTGTCCATATTTCAAACATTTATTTCAGCAAGACTTTCTCTCTGCAGGCTTAACAATGGACAGTAAGGCAGTTAGTGCTGAAGCATCGCAGTGCTCAAATTTTTCGATGTAACTATCGAGATAATGGCAATGAATATTAGCAGGTTGCTTTCCACGCACAGTATGTAAGGCCGCCATCCTGTGAAACAACCCCATTTTACGCCATAGCAACAGATTGTAATGCAGATGTGTACAGCTTAACAGCAGATAATTATGCTCAACCAGTCCCACTCCACTTGAATTGATTTTACAGTGTTTATTAAGTCGCATTCGGCTTTGTTTGGAGGGGGAGACAGTCACCCATATTGCCTTCTAAAACAGCGATAACGTTTGTCGGTGGCTACTGTTTGGACCCAAAGGTAAAACAAATCCGCTTACGTGAATTGAAAAGGAATTTTCTTAAGGAAAATGGCGGCCCCGTGCACATGGTCGCCAGAGCACTGGCAGCCTGGGCCGGATGCTTAAAAGAAAGTGGCGCTGACAGGTGTTGGGTTCAGGTTAAGCCACACTAGGTCCGTGTGCTTCCCTTCTCCCACCCGTTGGCCTTATTTTGGGCCCATACGACAGCCGCATCTATGCATGCGATGCGTTTTGGGTGCCCTAGTCATTCATTTTGTCTTTACATCGAGAAGTGGTGAGGGATTTTAAGATTAGGGACAATCGATCACAATCTATCCCGAGATGAAGGGAACCAGACCTATCCCCGCCTCTCAGAAAGCAGAACTTCAATTCGATGACCATAATTAGATGAGTAGCATATTTACCACCATTGTACTCAACCGCTTACTTGCCGTATCGCTTGCTTCTTTATATATATTTTATTCAACCAACGTTTCGATGCCTTCTTTTAAGTTAAAATATTATCGATTTATAAGCATCTCGAGGAAATCATTTCGCTACTTTTATGCTTAGCTAAAGTGGCTTAGATAGGTAGAGAAAACTAGAGACTATAGAGTAAGGATAGTTGGTAAATTGATATTGACACTTAAGACGAGTGGGGTAGTGGGGGCTGAATGACTGTAGAGAAGTTGAAGCGGATGCGTAGGGAATGAGTTTGCCGGACAATGAAAATGGGACAGGGCAAGGTTGCTCTGTAAAAATGGGCTCCGTGGTGGTAGCTAAAAGCTTTGTATGTCACTGAGGTATGTAGTATGAGAAAGTGGTGGCTTGAGTTTGTAAACAGGAAGAAAGTGAGATAGTAATTAGAGAAAAGGAATGTCACCTGATAGTGTCCTAACAAGTAAAACGAAAATAAGACAAATGTTAAAAGCGGCAGATTGGGCCTTGGCGAGAACTAGGCGCCATTGAGGTCGCTTGAGCAGCACTTATAGAGCCGCAAACTCCGAAGCGATGGGAACTAACATAGTAGAACAGATTGAGGTGGGAATAAAGAGAGCTAGATTAAGGAGGTTTTGAAATGACTAACTGGAATGACAGAAGTAGCTGCAGAATTCGAGCATACAATTTTACACGATCTCTTATATTCCATTAATTTAGCATTCTCGAGGCGAATTCTGACTTACTAACCCGATTCCCTTTAAGAATCTAAATTTTACTGGGGAAAATAGAAGTATTTGATGGCTTTGATATAACGCATTTGTGCGTTGACGTTTGGAATGATTGTTAGAAGTACATCCGTTTTACAGCATTATGATGTCTTTTGTGAATCAAGTGATCAACGCTGGCAACATAAGGTGCAATTATCCTTCACAATTTTTCTTTGATAGTTTCATCATATACACAGGGTAGAAGATGAATTATACAAAATACTACAACACTATTGTCTGCAGAATATGATGTGCATATTAAAACTCCACACTCTCACCTTCTACTGAGGAGAAATCAAGACCAACGAGAGAAGCAAAAAAGGGGGTGAAAGAGAAACAGGAAATGATTACGCTCCCTTTTTATTAGATTGGAGGCAGATCTGATTAGCACTGGGCTATAACTAATGTCTCTCATCATCGCATCTGCAAGGTAGCTCATCCATCAAGTAATAAGCTTTGCTTTTATTAAATTGCAATGATAAAGCTTCGCAGAATCGTCAAAACCAACTAAACTTGAACTAAAACCATTCTTGAAAAGTTACCAGTAGGGTCGGACTGGAAAGAGACTCCAAAAAAGCCCTAAGTTTGCAAGTGTGTAGGGTAGTTCATCGTAGAACAGTGGCGATTCAGGTCAACTTGTTATACAGCAAGCATTTTGCAGCGAAAGCAGCCCATAATCTGCAATCAACATTTGTAAAAGCCATAAAATCGGGGCGAGAAGCCTATTATATATGCTAAAACTATCGATAAATACATTAAAAGAGACTAAAAGCCAACTCAGCAGTTGAATGGTGATGTTCTCTGGGTCTCAGCTTTGACTCTGGCGTAGTTCTAAGCTCAGAGGCTCAAAAGAATACGACCTCATTCTGCTCACTAGTATTGGAACGATTGCTTGGGCGTGCGGCTGGTCCAAAGCAAATCATGTCTAAAAATTTCGAAGTAGTTGAAATGAGTGTTGAAAGTGACAACCTTGTAAAAGCAAGCGGTCGAGGTGGTAAAGGCGTCAAATATAAACAAGCCAATGCGCCCTTATTTTCCATTTTGAAGCAAATAAGACCCCGAAAATCAACAATAATGGCTAAGAAATTGATTCATTCAAACAATGAATTGCCGAGCCGCATGCATACACAAGCCTAATGTCTTCAATGCTCAGCAATGATTGCAAAGCCACAAGACATGCAAAAAGCATCTCAAAAGGTTAATCTTCACAACTATTTAAATGTGTATATAGCATCTGCGAACTAACTGCACAGGTCACCAAAGTTTCAAAGCAACGGAGGGATGGAGGTAGGAAGTAGCACTGCACCCATGTATGCACATAGAGTTTACACTGTCATTGCCGCGTATAGAGGAGAACTAGGTTGGTGATCATTAGAGCACTAGTAATGTGGTTTCGCTTCTTCCTCATGGACAAGCCTAGTCAACTTCTTAATGATTTAATGCGGGTGTCGTTTAAGAACTCAAAATGATTTCACTGACACTTATTTTAACACCAAACAATCAAAACGGAAGTCAAGCAAGCGAGAATCTAATCGAATCATTAGTCACCGCAGAAGTTGGGAATGTTGCGGATTGATAAGTTGGATTGAAAACAAAGGGAAGTAATAGCACGAGGAGGTTAGATTAAAGATCGCCTCTTCATTTGTTTTATGTGCTAGAATAGAAGGTGGTGAGACGAAAGGTTTGCTGCCTTGAGTGGAATAGGCATCGGTAAAGTAAGCAAGAGAGAGGAATTCAAAAAGGAAAGAAAGAATGCTAACCTGCTAAAGGACGAAAGAAAGTTGAAGATAGAGGTCGATGAGGTAAGAGTAGAGAGGAGCAGTGGGTTGGCTTTTGGTCAAAGTACAAGGACAGGAGATCTCTATCATTTATTCACCCACTCACCTCTTTATCTACCGCTTTCCACGTATCAATGCGCATGGCTTTCGCATCCTCTATTTCCTCACACATCTATCTGCACTCTCATTTCTCAAGCAGTTATCAGCTGCTGCTTGTAATGGTGGCAGTAGACACCACACCACCTTCATCTCTATTTCTTTGCCCATTTCGTTCAAATTAAGGGGCTGGTTTACTAGCATATTTATGAATGCAACGCTGAACTACTGGAGTCATTCATTAGGGAATTTGGGACTGCAAAAATTAGCTCCATTTTCTATTTTGCAATCTCACGGCTTCTACATCTTCTTCTTCTTCCCTCCCTACTCCCTCCTTACTGCGATTAGCAATGGTGACGTGAGGGAGTCGAATCCCATCAAAAAGGGTATCAAGTGCCACTTCACTTCCTGCTCATGCATGTCCGGTCATTTGCCTGTTGCAGTCAAACAGTTGGACAAATCGCATTCCCATTCATCATTCCTCACCAATTCAATCCCATCTACACTGCTCAAAACTGGCCCTGTTGGTCTCTGTGACTAGTGTTCCACAAAATACCACATATAAGACCTCAGCGAGGATGAAACGTAAATGGCTAGATGCATGTTGAGCTAAATGGAGGTTGGGAACTTTGGTGAGAAAAAAGAAGGTACTTACCAAACTGCCCAATGTTGCATTTGAGAATCGGTGATGCTGACATAAGTAAAGGCGATTTCAGAAGAGGAGACGAAAAGAGAGAGGAGGTAAGGGCTGTGAAACATAAATGAAGCATTGTTGTATTGGTGGCTAGAGAACTAACCGGCAAAGACGCTTCCTACGTTAGCGCTGGTCGTGGTCGCCCTGACATCAGTGCTAGTGTTGGTTGTAGTGGAGGTGACGATGGTAAGTTTATTAGACTCCGACGTACGCTTGAATCTACAAAGATACCCAGAAGAAAAGAGTGCTCAAACTGCAGCTGCTGTAAGTGACAAAACAGATGAGTCGGAGTAAAACCTACTTACACATGAGCGGGTCACTCTCTGCATACTGACATTCTCAAGGTTGGCGCTATCTGCAAAGCAAGGGAGAATAGAGGCTCTATGGACAACTGCACAGCAATTTGACATTTCTAAATGTATGAGGAAATTATTGATGGGTCAACTTGAATTACTGATAGGTTGGTTAGCAATGGATGACGAGTTTGAGAAAGGGGGATGGCACAAGTTACGAAGTTGTGTGTGGTCACATTTGTGAGCGTGGGCGTGATGTTTATTTGTAGGTACAAATTGAAACTATTATCAAGCGCCAGTTAGCCTATGACGGGTTGGTGGGTATGAGGAGGCAAATGCAACAGGGACTTCTCCCTTCGCCTCATTCGAGGGGCAATCCACTACGATTAAATTCACTCATTTGTCACAAGGGAGGCAGGAATTGGGTAGAGTAGAATGGTGTGGAGAATGTGAGAAAAGCACAACCGAGCACAGATAGCAGTCAAGTAAGTAAAGGAAAAATAAGTTGCAGTCATTTTGCATTGGTGTTAAAGAATATGACCTTTTGTTTGTATTCTAGACTTTCTACATCTACTTAACGCAGTGCTGCATTCAGACGTACACAAGCCTCCTCAATCAGCGCCATTAATCCCCTGTTCATTTATTTGCGTTTTCAAAAGTATTTTCCCAATGGTCTTGAGTCATATATGTTCTGCTTAGTATTAACGCAATGTATGTAGCACATTTGGCTTGTGGTTCTTTTTCTTGCACAACTAGTAGACATGTTGTGGCTGACCTCGTAAGTTCATCAGGGGGAGAGCCAAGAAAGAAGCTTGGGATAAGCGTGAGATCATGGCTAATTTACGATATTAGGAATGAGACTACTTTGGGCCCTCAGCTTGGCATCGTAGCAAATGAGCCGTTTTTCGGGTTCCGTCAGTAACCTTATGTCCTACTGCACACACAGCATGTATTTTCCCCGAGTGTTGTCTCCTTTGATTTTAAGGTGGCATCAGGACTTATCCGATATCGCATAAGCATGCCAACGATGTTCATTTGAATGAAACCGTTTTGATCTTGTATTCCATTTAATAACGACAATGTGATTTATATGCATTAGGCGGTGTCATAATGCTCTTGGCAGCACTCTACTTAAGAGCAATGAAAATACAATGCACTTGAAATACTCTTCTTTCATTTAGGTAGCATATGTAAAAGTGTGGTAATCAAGCACTATTTTTAAGTGTTTTGAGCATTTTATGCCCTCATTTACAAACCTGGTGAGGAAAGAAGACCCTAATTAGTCTAACGGCACTACAGTAAGTGAAATTCTCTCATTACTTATAGTTCACTTATATCCTTTAAAGAATGTGTAGGGCAGAATTGTCTGATGCGCCTAACAGTGTGTGCTAACAGATGTTCATTGTGCATATCTTGATTGAGACATGGATTCACAGCATTCGAAGGACAGCCATTAAGTGCGCTCTGTGGACTAGTAGCTAGATGCGAAGGTTCCCAGCAGAGGTGCCGCCCTGATGTGTCAAATCCAAGACTGACCGCTCTTTGAAAGAATTCGGCAAGTAAAATTCCACCTGTTGATGACCGCCTTGTGCACTGACGACTTGCGGTTCTTTTGCCCATGAAAGCTGTGTAATGCGGTGTAGATTTGACACAATGTCTCGATGTCAGCAGGTCTGTAAACGACCTTTGTTTCTGACTTGTCGAGCCTTTTTTTACTTTTCAAAGCTATTCTATGCATCCGGAATTGATAAAATCCTTGTCTCAAGTTGGAGATTTTGGGTCCAATGCTGCTTTCACGGTCCTCTATTTCCTCACAATTTTTCTTGCTCACTTCCATTAGTTGGTTTCTTGAAGGTTGTGACCAGTGTTAGGAAATAGCCTCCTTAAGTCAATACCATATAAGGTTCTAAAACAGTTTAGACAAGGGAGCAATGAGGGCCTACAGACCACATTTCGAAGAGTATAATCCATAGTTATACATCACAGTTTCATGCCAAGCAGGCATTTGTCCAAGCGTGCACCCCTTGGATTCCTCAGTTTTACTTGCTGCTTGAAATTGAAGTTCTCATTACTACTATGAATACTTACGACCGCTTCCTACTTACTACTTACCACTAATACTCACTTACTGCCCAAGAAGTTTCGGGATCTGTGCAAAGCTAAGACAGATTTATCGCAGACCAAGTGTCAATGACAAAAAGTCAAGGGCGGTTGCCAAATGGAAGTGGGAACGATTGGCAAGGCTATGAGCTAGGAAACGCCAGAGGTGAAGTCGGTAATAAAAGATGTCAAAGTGGCATTACAAGGCTTAATTTTATTCAAGTGTCTTATCACTGAGTGGTTTAGCTTCACATCACTTTAGCGGATAGGAAGACCTCTAATAGAGACTGGCGAATTATTGCGGATATCGACTGAAAGCTCCATTATTTGGTCATAAGCTGTCACATGGACACAAGTAATGCCCTACTACCCGCAACATTGATCAGTGGTGTCTAAATTGACCTGACTACCACCCACATCCAAGAATGTCACTGCGATGGCGGATGTCGACTTTAAACCTAAAAATTAAGGGTTTCCATTAGTTTCAAATGTTCTTGGTCAATTAAAATTAAATGCATTTTAAGCATCCAGTCCAGTAGACTCAATAAAACAATGTGCTTCTTTAAGTTGGCAGAATAGTACTCTTTCAGATTCTTTGCAAACTCACTGCGTTCCGCAGGACTGCTACCAACATAGCTGACCAGCCCAGAAATGGTCATACTGCTATTGCTTGAAATTAGATTTCTAATCTAAAAGAAATTTAGTAAAATTGGTGTCCTTTGTCACCACTTCTGGAAAAGTTGGGGTTCTATTTATTGAGAATTACAGGAAACACATCAGACGATACTAAATGACATCCTGGTTTTGCGTCCACATACGCATCTTGACATTCAAGCAAGCCTCACGACGTCTTTAGCGAAAACTTGAATAATAAGGCATGTCTTTAAGTCGATTCGGCTACTCAAATCGGTCGCTCAATATAAGATGGTGAACATCTGACCGTAACTGCTCATACTCCGAAGAGCAATTACAAAGATTTACACGATATATATCAAACCAGTGTTAATTACGTAAACAAAGGGTTTGTTTAGTAGAGGAGATGTCTTCCCTGATCAAAAGACCAGTGGCAAAAGTAATAATGCAAGGTGGAATGTTATTTGACAAAATTTGAGATTTGCATTGTACCCTTGCCAGACCTCTACCACTAGCTTCGCTAGTAAATTTTGAATATATTGTGACATTGGCTGCAACGGGATTGATTTCGAAACTAGAGTTGATGGCCATCCATCTAAAATTCGCATCATTAAATGAAAGTAGATATACCAATTTAGCTAGAGACCCATCTGGATGTTCCATGATATGCACCGGGTGCCTACATGGGTTGGCTGGATTTGAGTCTTGTCGAACAGCTGTGTTTTTAATCTAACATTGTGGAACTGCATCGTGTTTATGTAAATGAACGTGATTACAGTGGTTACTGGGTTGCGACTTTTTAAGGTAAGGGGATTAGAGATGATTCAGTGTAGCAAATCGCACAGTCGCACCCCGTGACATACGTAGATGAGTTCGGATGTGTGGTCTCAGATTTGGTAAGTCTAGGGAACAATTATCTGCTTTAGGAGGGGCCGAGCTTGCTAAAATCGGTTCATTAATGGTTGGATCTGGCTACTGCATTGTGGGTTCATCTCTTTACCTGCAATATGCCAATTAAGCACAAAACTAGTGCCATTCAATGAAGCCTGGTACTCGCCACTTTTGGTCAGACATAAACTATGCTCAATATCTATAATTTATCAGTAAATTATGGTAAAGTATTGGGACTAGTTCAATGAATTGCTACCAAGCGTGGTTTTAATGTTTTTACCGTATCCAGGCAAAGACCCATGTCTATCTTAAGTGTCCAGTACAGATACTCTCTTCCCACGAGATTGAAATGCATCGATGCTTTCAGACATTAATTCTATCCTAAAGACATTTGATTTAAACTTTAAACTTTAAACTCATATTCCTCATAAAACATTGGTAATATCACATCTACATTCCATTATAATGCCTATCAAAAGCAGGACCCACCTAAATTTTGATTCCTATTCACTCTTCCACTCGTTAGATGCTCGCTTATGGCGGTCCGATTCGGATAATAAATTCCAGATAGGGTTCGATGTAGAATGCTATGTTTAAAATGTTTTGTTATTAAATCGACACATGTTTTGTTTATGTCTTGCACAAACAGGCATGTAAGGATCTAGAATTTTCACCCTTAGCAAGATTTATCAAGTACCATGGATGACGATTTTATGTTTCGAGGTCTTTAGTGGAATCTAGATCACTGAATTGCTAAGACCCTCTACATTGTTTTGCTCTAAGTACAATAAGTTTAGAACATTTTCACTCAACTAAACAATAAGGAGTTTGATGCAAGGTTTCTAGGAGGCATTATTGCTCTTCTACTTTGACTCATATTGTTTTCTAACTTCTCGTAACAACACACTAAGCAAATTTGTTGGATAATTTGATGAATCCAAGCTAAGAGACGGATCTTGCTGATTGGTTGTGGCACTAGCTGCAAATTAGTCTAGGTCTTCGGAAATTTGAGTTCCCAGATGACGTGTTCACTTAATTTAGGGTGCCAATCGTGACGACCTAGACTGACTACTGGTCCGGACGGCTGCAGCATAGATACGCATTCGCGTTGGCAACGTCCTCTCTCACGGCAGCCTTAAAAATAAACCAAGGTTCGAGACGACGGCATCCTTAAGTAATGCGATGCAAATGGTCTTAGTAACTCAGTCACATATCAGCAGATCCATTGTGGCTGACCTCGTAGCCGCAGGCATGTCATGCCTCATGACCTCACTAAAGTAGACAATTCTGGAACAAAAAATGCACGAGAAGAAATGAAGAATTGAGTTCAAATATCGGCGTAAAGTAGAAGAAACTCTGATCATATCGATCATATCACAACGTGAAAGCGGTAAATTATTCGGGATCAAACTGAGGCAATATTTGACGGGGTTCTCTATTCTCCAAATTGACTTCCAGAGAACTGATGAGATCAAAAATTCAAAGTCTTAATTATTTTACCAGTCTAAACCAGAAAATCGTTTATCTGATAGGGCTTCTTAGGACTTCTCCTCACCTTTGTCGATAAAGCGTTTGCAACCCAGAAGCTAATGTGTAATGAGTAGTCGGGTATCCCCAAGTAGTGCAAGGAGGCTTGCTAAGAAACGGCAAACGAGGAGGCTTCTAATTGTGCTTTGGATCTTGAGGCACCAATTTCTCAATAATCTCGCTGCATTCTCAGTCTGAGTACATGTATGGTTATGCTGGTCATTCTTTCGGTTCTTATGAGAACTTTTTAAGTGTGTGCTTTGGAAAGTGGTGATAAATTAGAATTGTGTCTATGAATGTAATGATTTCAGCCGCTTTTTATCTAGCATTCTACTTTTCTAGAAGATAATTGGCCGGTGGGCAGAATGATAAACACTTCAATACGGGTAGGACCCTTAGCCATCCTCAACCTAAGTTAGCAATCGCTGATCAGCATAAAAATCTCACAATATGCAAAGACATGTAAATGGCAGAGAATTCAGTTTTTTTTATTATAAACCATTGTTTCAGTTGTATTATTTATTTAAATATTAAAGTCGCGTAAAATTTGTTATTCATCACAGCTTTAAGTCCAGCAATCTCTCATTCAGGAAGAAGTTGTCAAAGTGTATTCTTGGGTAGACTTACAATTGCAGCGTTGTGAAAAGTTGCCCACCACACACCCATCACCTTTCCACATAGTGCTCGTGCACAATACGCGCATCGTATATGGCAACAGAGGCACGGGAAGAAAGTCCAGATAGAGACTCGGACCCTCAGCTCTCGAATAAACTTTCCGGTACTCAACCACTCGGGTCACCTCGAGGAGCTACACGAGTCACAGCCTTCACACCCAACACCAATGCACTTCACACTCTCCTATTCAACCCAACTTCCCATTGGGGTTCTTTCACATGCCTCTCAGTTCATCAAGTTAGTCGTCACCCCCTTCAGCTACCTTCTTTAGCCAGCACACTACTTTTCCCACCTTGCTGATGGGTCACTAACACCGCTTACCGTCGCTGCAGACTGAAGACGCATGTCTTATAAATAGGATTAATTGCGCATTAGCCTGGAAACGCCTTCACTTCTGTAGCCACGTGGTTAACCCCAACATGATCCTGTCGATTCCTTTCGCTTGGAATCAGTGTGGCGTGTGCCTGTATGGAGGAGTGTGTAGGCTAAGTAATGGTGCTGGAGAAAGTGGTGGAGCGTTACGGCAAAGGATGGATGTAAAACTAAGTAAAACGCACAGGAGAACTGGCGGTAGGGACACAAAGCATCAAAACTCGTTTGGAGAAAATGCAGGAAAGACTGAGATTCGCTAGCATTAGTTGAAGGAATGCCGCTGTATATAAAATAAATAACTTACACGTGACCGCGAACCTCCTACACGCACAGGAAGAAATCTTGTTGCTGCAACTAGGGTAAAATAAGGGAAGGAATGGCGCCCTAGTTAGGTTTTCAATGTGCATGTAACTGCACACGATTAGGTATATGCGACTGCGCTTAGCTTATGTTGAGGAGAGAAAGGCCTGTTAATGCCTCTTTGTTGTTCCCTCCCATCGTTTGTAATTTTTGTAGTAAAGAATGCCCAAACCGCATGTCTCTGTCATTTGCTAATTTGTCGTTAGTACTTCCTCTCCCTCAAGGAGATTAAATATTCAAAATGCACTGTTTAAGAGCCTGCTCGAGAGTAGAAGGGGTTCGGAGTAAATTTTGCTGATGAGGTTCTCTTGTTCCAGTTTATTTTTTTGCCATTTGCCTTAATTTTTTCTTAATGATTTAACATTCGCAGAGTTGTAGTAACATAAGACTGCGCTCATGTCTCTCCTTCTTATCGTTTCAGACTTCCTACTCCGGTCCGTTTTAAGATTGACGTTATCTGATTCGATGCAAATTTGCAACTATTTTGATTGGATTTTCGTCTTCACGGACAAAGCCTTGCTTTGAAAAATAAAACAAACAATGATTCGTTAGCATGGCAAAGAACAAGCTTTGCTTAGTTAAGATGCGATTACCGGATAATTAAGCGTCCATTTAGGAAGACGCAGAAATATTGGATCCTACCCAGCTGAAAGCCAAGAAGAGACTACAGATGACCTTATAGCTTATCAAACACAAACAATTAACTAGTCGTTTTCACGGACACATTCGGGCGTATTCGTGAGAGCCTCTTCATCTAAAACAGGCAAGACAAATCAGCGGCGTGTGAAGAAGCAAAAGCGATTAATTGACCAACTGTTTGGATAGAAGGTTATGCTTGTCACTGTGTGCATACATATATATATATATATATACAGATGGATTAGTCCATTACTTTCCAGAAGACAAAAAGAAGTAGGAATTGTAACTAAAGTTGGAGGAAGATAGTAAAAAGGGTAAATAAGAAATGCAAAGTCTTAGCTATTCAAGCTGTAGATGAAGAAATGAGCAATTTCAATAAATGAAATAAACTTAATGTCAATGGTCTGGGCTACCTCAAAACACCGAGATACATTGCATTCACAGACAAAGATTACTTCATCGGTGATGTCACAAGGAACCGGGCGAAACCGAACCCCACGGAAATGGTGCATGGTGTAAAGCGTCTGGTCGAACATCGCTTTAGGGATGAGACAGTGTGAAGTGATATGAAGCACGGGCGTATCAAAGTAATAAATCCAAACGTGAAGTCAAGGAATGAAGTGAAGTGCTATGGTAAGACAAAATAATTCAGCGCGTAGTAAACCTTATCCATGGCACTGCTGGAGATAGAGAAGACCATAGAGGCTTACCTAGGCGAAGTGACGAAAGCTGTGATCTGAATTCTGGCGTGTTTTAACAGCGATCAACTTCAGGCAATGATTAACGCAGACGAAGTTGCAGGTCTTAATGCGCTTTCTATCATTAGCGAGCCCACGTCAGCTGCTCCTTCCTATGGTCTATACAAGAGAACCGGCATGCAATGAAATGCGCTCACCTCTAATTCGGATGGTGGTACCTTCGATGTGGCCATGTGAGGAAAGAAAATTTGGGGTAAAGGCAGTAGTGGTGACTTTGATTCTTGGCTGATGGACTAGTGTTTGGAGGCATTCAAGCAAAAAATGAGGAAATAGATTTGGCTTCCAACACAAAAGCCAGCTGTCGTCTAAGAAAAGCGCGTGCGAATTCAAAAACGTTGGGTTTGCTTAGGCGCACATGCATCAATGCTGAGGACATAGATTTCTCTGTGTCAGTGTCACGGTCCCGTTTCGAACAATTGTGCTCTATTCCTTTAACTAAAATTTCGACTTTGAGATTATGAGCACTGAGATAGCCTGCCAGTAATCTTATGAATTAGAAACCCTGTAAAAAGCGCACTCTTACAGCATGCGGATACTCGTTTTCTCTACCACAGCCCTTTTCATGAGTGCTTTGTTGCTAATAATTTAACATTATTGCTGGGCAACACAAATATAATGCACTTTTGGGCGTATTTTTGCCTTACTCTTTGGAAAATACTATTAAAACGATGGAATTTACATAATCTATGGTTATTTGACAACACGAAGTCTCTGATTACTGCTTCCATTCATTCTATACTACAGAACTAAATTTTGCATCAACGAGTTTAAAGCGCTTGCTGCATTTCAAACATAAGTTGTAAATGCTTAATGTCTAGCACCTAAGGGCTTTGCAGCATCACAGTTGAGGTATCACTTGAATTTTGCGAAAATACAAGGAGAGGCACGTAAAACCACCAGCACCACATTCTTGACGCTCCTCGAACAATTTCGCAGAAGCAAAAAGTGGGCAGCGAAGCGAGATTATGTTTGCGATCGCGATGTTAGGCATAAATTAGTAAAAACGTTTAGGCCAATAAGGCGTTAAGAGCTATTCCTTTGCAGGCGATGCAGCTTCTTTGTTGCGCTCATCTGCCACATTCTGCGACACCTCCGTCCGACGCCTCTTTTAAAGGCGTCCCAATGGTTCTTCGTCTTCCGGCTGTTGACAATGCGCCAGTCTTCTCATGCTTCTCTGCAAAGCCCTTCTTATTTCTGGCCCCACTAAGCCACATAAGGCAAGCAATTCATCCTTCTCGTCTAGGTCGCCATTTATCCTCCCCAAGTCAGTTGACATCCTGTTGAACAGATTTTGCAAACTGACCTCCTCAAATGCAATCCCTGCTTCCTCCTTCCCGCCCTGCTTCAGTTTGTTTTGGCGCACTTTGATCTGCGAAAACCCTTGCCTGGAAAGAAATGCTCTGACCGAAATACTAGTTCTTCTCATCACATCCCAGGAATTTTAAAAATCAGGCAAGGTTGGGGGGATTCTTCGAAATATGTGGAAGCGCATCGGACCTCTTCACGCACATCTGGCTTTATATCTGCAGACTTCGACCTTCCGCGCTTCCTGTGCCAACACGATTAAACATGCTCAGCATAAACTTACCTTGCCATCAATTAACGTTCCGAAATGCCTTAGTTTCTAGTGCTTAAGAAAGAGAAAAAATTGACGCTTATATCTAATCTGCCATGAGACATTAAAAAGGGGGAAAATTGAATGACCCAACTGCTATAGGTCTTACCGTATAAAGTCGAACACACTGACTGCAAAAGTGAGGGTCAGAAGAGTTGTTTTAGAGTGTAACACGATAGCTTTAATCTACTGCGCGGTTCACAGCTGTGTACTTAACGACGAAACCCTGATATTTATCCCCCAATACAAGTGAAAGTTGAATGCTCAAGAACGACAGTGGATAGCATCTACAAGTCTCGAGTGCTGACGTTCCCTCGAAGCTAATTTCTGTTAAGGAAATGCGCAATTTTAATGCCTCAGTACAAAAATGTCGCAAAGTCGCGCAAATAGCAGCCATTGCTTGCGGGTGAAATCAGAGAAGCATGATAACAAAACTTGTGATTACCTCTTTAAAATGCGTACAACTCACATAAGACTAACAAACTTAGCAACGCAGCCGCAAGTGCAACGCAGAAATTTTACTCACCAATTAGTGGTTGAGCGAATTTCAATCTTGTTATAAACGTTCACTTAAATTTTACGATTATAAGGAAATGAGCATCCGAATCCAGTTCCTTAATGCCTTCCGGTTGGTGCGTTCGATGATTTTGCGTTTCGTTGTACAGTTCGTGAGGAACGAGTCATTAGCACCACCTCGTCAAGATGTCGCACCAAGCAATACAGAATTTGTCTAACCATGAATTCCGAACACGAGGGCCAACTTATTAAGGTGGCGATGTGCGCTTCTCTTGGTCACAACTTACAACTACTTCTAATGTCATGCTAGTGTGCAATTTGGAGATTTAGACAAAATAAGGAACCACAATTGAGAATCCTGACGCCTATCGAGGTCGTCACCCAGGTGCTTAATGAAAGACAGGCGTCTTGATTGATTGGCATGGGTAAACAAACGTGAAGCGGCGATTTGTGGGTGCATTTCAGCTGCATACCCAATTAGATTTTGATAGGATCCGGCTCATTTAATGCAGGGATCAGGTGTATTACAGGTGATAATCCAGGTTACAAATAGGCCTAGCTCGTATCGCCAACCTGGAGTAAGCTATTTACCATTTATACCGATAAATGAGTATCGTAGTCGAGCATTCCCCAAAAGCGTATCACGTGGTAGCCGATTCTCTCTCAAAACACTTTTAGTGAACGTTCAAAGCAAAATTGAAGGCTGATGAAGCCAAACTAGTGTGCTTTTAACTATTTAAGCAACAAGTGAGAACACAGCAAATTCCACACTTTGAATGCGCATCGCTGACAACAAATTCTGTGCTTTAAGAAGATTTTGCTCACTTTCTAAGTTATGCCCTCACATTTCACTAGTCGCATGCATTATCCAATCGCGATATCGCTGAAGGTACTACCTAATGCCTAATTTGCTTATCTTAGACACGCGTTACGATACTGGCCACCGTCATTTCCGCACCAATAGCAGACCAGTTAAAGCTATTTATAGAAAACCGACTGCAGTTTTGGTGACGATGACTGACAAAAGCAAAGAGAAAGTAAGATATTTTAGGAACGATAGGCAGCGCTTACAAGAACTTAGCCCGTAATTGACTTAGCACTTGTCTTTCATGCCTGTGTCTGCATGGCAGCAAAATAAGCTAGCACCAAAAGTACATGAGGCAAAATTGATAGGTAGCAGTGGTTTCGTGGAACAATTGCGCACTTGGATGAGTAATTAACTGCAACAGGATGTAACTTTGACTTTGTAACCTTCAAGGATCGATAGTTCTGCTAGCATGTCCCTTTAAAGTGAGTCGGGATGTAAATGTTTTCGCTAAACTCAAGTACGATATGTCAGAGTTCACTTCTGAAGAGCGCACGGAGGTAAAATCGACCTCAAAAGCTGAAACACTTTTATGCGCAACTGAGCAGAGGGCACGGCCAAAATTGTACGTCTAATATATCAGAGGAAGAAGTAATATACTGGTAACTATGATAGCGACTGTCGGTGTGGTACTAAAAAGCAAGTTTATGCTTTAAAGTAAAAGTTTTATCCGCGTTCATTTCATTTTATTGTTCAAGCATAGCACAAGCCGGTGCTGGAATCTTTGGCTAGGCCAAATGACGCTAAGATGGCTAAAATTCAATTATCGTAGCGCCTAAAATTGTCGCAAGTCATTACATTGCATTAGCCGTAACTAATCTACTTGAGTAGTGCAAGTTGATGCGACAACAATCATACGAAACTGATACGTTTTGTTACGATCAGGACACGTTGGCTCATGCATTAATAGACTGTGAACTATGATGATGATCCCCAAGAAAACAGCATTGACAGTTGTCGTTGAAAACTCAATAATAACCATCCTCATAAGAGTGTGCTAGCTCATAGATTATTTTAACTTCTTGTGTTATGCTTGTAGACTGTAGTGAGTGCATTCAGCCAACTGCACTTCTCTTCTCGCAAAATAAGCCTATTCATTATTTCATGCATTCTTCTTTGGTTCCATTACAACTGCATTCTGTTTTTTCAAATGTCTGAGGCAAACTAACTCATCTACGAGGAGGCTTGCCATGTGCGTAAAAGCGAGAAAGCCGTGGAAGTGTTCTGTGCTTTTAAATGCAAAGGTCGCAACATCTAGACCCTTGGTGGCTGAATAGCCTCGTATCCGAGGGGTTGACGGATAAAGAGATTGTGCTAGACGGCTCTGTTTTGAGCGACTTTCAAGACCACAGTGTATACTGCATTTATATTTACTTGTTTCGTAGGCGATGGCTACAACGCCGTGTAGAGGAGCATCGTAGGATGGTTGCGAAATTTTGAAGAAAATGCGTAAGCATTGTCTGGAGGAGGTGGATTACTGAACATCCGGTATACTTTATGGCTCTTAATACTCGAATCGCCAAACACCGTGCCATGTAGTCTCTACACCTAATATGCATTGTGAAATGTGAGTAGTAGAAAGAAGAGCTAGTTTCATTTATCGTTAAGTTACAAAATTACGCCGGCATCGACTTTTAGGCCGAAAACCCGTCTACAGTGCACATTCGCGTCTGACAACGCAATTTTTGTCAATTGAGAACAAAACATCCATCCCCTCACCGGTATTTAATCTTTAATTAATCTTTGCACTTAACAAGCTTAGTTATTTTAAGTCGTTTCATCGATTCATCCCTACATTGCATTGCATTAGCACTCCGAATTCTTGCATGCATATATATTGTTTATAGGTTAAATTTGATCACCCTTCCTTTACCGGATTCTCATCGATACTTGACCATTCTACGCACCTATGACTTATCCCCATAATTGTCCCTGAACCAACATGTTTTCACCTGACGTTACTTGCTTTTACCACACGACCGGACATCCATCCACTCAGAAGAGATCTCTTTCATCCGCGCGTTTGCATGTTCTGTACAAGTGTTATCCATGTAAGAACTGGCCTACTCACTTTTCCTTGCTCCCATCTCTGCACATCTTTGTTAACCAATAAGCTGAACCTTCATTCAAATATATTATATCCAATTATACGCTTATCGTCCCTGCAATTATTCCGCACACTCCTAACCTAGGATGGTCTCATATCACTATAGTTCATTCAACGGGGCAGATGCATGCGAATGAGTCAGCTAACAGTCCTTCCTTCCTTTTACTATAATCTCCGTCAAGCGTCTACCGGTCTATGATGCTTTGTTTAAGAACAATCGACCAAAATCACTGGAACTTTCTTTCGCTCTGAGACGATATATCCTTCTTACTGTTACTTCCTCGATGGAGGCGTTGTCTCATAATGCTCTCTAATAAGCAAAATCCGTCACCAACGTTGACTCTCATTGGTATGGATAGAATCACAGTTCTAATTTGTTTTATCAAATACATTTGACAGTGCGTTAAAACTAAATAGCAGTCTACAAAAAGCCTAATCGCAAAAGAGGTGAATACGTAAATTCTGCTAGATTCTTGTTATTAATTATTATTTAGCTGCATGGTAGTGATTTAAATTTAACTTTCAATTTGATCGAGTTCATGTACCTCATTTGGGCATAAGGTACGAGGGTAGGGAATGGAGGATGGGATGGATAAAATTGAGGGACAGTTATTCCTAACCTGGATCTGCGCAACTGTTGTTGAACCCTACAACGGCAAAACAGATGGGCGCATAGTTATCCCATCTCCTGTCCAGTTGTTAGCAAAGATGTTTGTTCTCGGTGAAGGTCAAGTAATATGCAGATACATGCGCTTTGCAGGTGTATAATCTACAAGGAACTTGGAAGCAATTGGATTAGCGCATCGACCTATCGATTGTGTGACACTTGCACTGCTGAGCTCAAGCTCTTCACGCTCACTCTCGGAGGTCTGATGCGGCACCGTCTATTACCCTCTATTAGCAGATAACTAGTCTCGTAATGTCAGCGAATATTCAAATGAGATCCTCTACCCTCTGTTGAGGGAAATTTCCTCGCAGACATTTTGCAATGTCGCCACCCTAGTATTGATTCACAAATCCTCTGAAATTAAAATCCAGCGTTCGATTGGCAAAAGTTTTTTGTTTGTTTGCATTTCCGTCTCAGTTAGTAGTTCAAAATGTTGCTCTGCTCAGCATTGCCCACCTATCAAAATAGCGTGCTTGTTTTGCCAATAGAACAACAATCGTAAAATCGCTATGCCATTATTAGCGCGTTAATGAAGAGAAAGCAAATTTTATTCATACGACTCCAAGCATGTAGTCTCTGAGTGCTTAACAACCACGCGGACAAAATTTCGCTGCTACTGTCAAAATTAATAGAGGACTGGGTAGTTTATTTGATACTTCGTTGCTTCATATTTAACAAGACTTTTCCCAACATCTGATTAATCTTATGGGATTGGTAGTAAGGGCCAGCGGAATGCTTTAAAGCATCACAGGCGCCTTTGTGATAATTTATGCAATACATAATACATGAATTTGTCATAAATAATAAAATCACATGCCCTTGAGGAGACGCAATCCAACGGAAACTTTAGCGAGTGATTAAGGAGAAGCGGTACTGCAATTCACAGTCTTCATGTTACCTATGGAGTTTGTTTATGAGGACCGTCAAGAGTTCGATATTCAAAATCAGCATATTGCATTTAATTAATTAAATGAAAAATAGCTGCAAGCTACCCGTGGCTTAGAATTTTTTTAGCTCTTGAATTTGCTTGACTCCGTCAGGAGTTGAATCTAATGGTAATGTGGCACAGTGCTCTGAGAGAAACTGGCTTGACCATCCACTTAGGTCTTAAAGAATCCTCAAAGGCAGTCGGTACCAGAAATCTGTAGTAATTTATAAGCATAAATAGATGAATGCAGTTGTGAGTGATAGAATGGGCCTAGTAGGCCTTCTTATTAGTGTGTTCAAGGGATCGCCTAGGAGCGCATGCTGAATGAGTGTAGGAGTAAATAGCTGCTGGAAAATCAGCCACCCTGCCTACTCTATGTTTTGGTCAATTTTGGAGATGAATGCAATGTGTGCCCCAGACAAACTCTTCCGACCTTCATGCAATCACCCATTTATTCCTTCCTATCTTATGCATTTTTGAAAATTATATCTTTCATGTCACGCACGAATCCTGCGTGTTGATTCATTTTAATATTCTGAAGTTGTCATTAAAATCATCACATGTCAGATGCGGAATGTCTAAAAACCTACGTCTCTTCTGTCAATTATCCAACCCGAGTCGTCAGGGCACGCAAACTACAATAGCATTTTTAGTGCTTATGGAAAAGCCAGAAGCTCGATGTGGCTAAAGAGCCAACTCAAAATAGCCCCAAAAGAAAACTCTCTTTAGTCTTTGCAAATAGTATAATCGATCGGTATTTAATGCCTTCAAATGCCATTAGGCTCAGATGACTCAAAATCACTAAAGAAATGCTTTTGGAATTCAAAAAACGAATGGTGACAACTTGAACTAGGAAAGGCACTTATACAAACGGAAGTTAAAATTAGTCAGCTGAAATGACGTGCATACAAGTGAATGCAGTACTACGCAAAAATGTAGATAGACTGCTACGCAAATATAAGCCTTACATTATCTGTAGTCGGCGCAACAATAAGCCATTATTCCTCCTGTACTTGCTTTACCCTGTTCTATGCTGCGTTGTTCGCCTATACTCTATTCTATTCTATCCACAAGTTTTATTATGGATTCAGCTGCTTCAAAATAGAAAGCGCGTGGGTGTCTTTGGACTCGCGAAATATTGAGTCTTTGGATGGCAAACAGCACAGATGGGGGGATGGCTAAGTTACAATATGAGGATATCGAGACGAACCGTCTCATGGGTATGTGGTGATGTGGGGTCAGCGAAGATCCCGGCGTTTTGTGGTCGCGAACTTGACCTGATGACTGAGGAAGTTGGTCTCATTGACGGAGGTAACTATTTTCTTATTTTAGGCGCAACATAAGCTCATAAGGGTAATTGGGCTGGAGTGTCGTAATCAGGGTAGCCTTTTAACCATTCTGAAAGGAAAACCCGGGAGGGAAAGTGAGTGATGCTTACAAAGCTTCTCATAGCATTAACTGATGGGAACTACTGCGTTTTGGTGGTTGGAAAGTGTTGCGCAACCGTAGGAGATGGAGGAAAAGTCTCGTATGTTCGTATTCATTCTCCAACGTCTATTGCACTACGCGTTGTGTTTTGCTTAAATGAAGCAGATTTGCAACATCATTGTGTTTTTGCTATGCATGCGATCAGGCCTGTACGGTCCTCAAGTTCAGAAAACTACAACAAAGCGGCGGCTTGCTGGCAAAACGAAGTTAACACTCGCAGTCCAGTTAAAGCATTGACAATTTACCAGTTCGCGCCTCATGCCTGTTTATTTTTTCTAGATTTTCATCGTGCTATGCTCATAATCGAATTCAGCAGAATGGAATGAAAACTAAGGAGGAAGTAAGATTAGCGTGAAAAGTTGTGCGCTTGTTCTCATCCTGGAAAACGTCTTCTCTCATTTGATGGCATCGCTGCCTCCTCCACCATGGTTTACTATTTTAAGCGTAATTCAACCTATGACGTCAAGTTTTTCAGCACTTAATCTGGATTTGCCATCATGCTAAAGTTTGCTAAGCAAAATTATTGTGAATTTATGTGCCATTATTAAGGATTCCGTTTTCAATTTTTCCGCGCCTTTATTAAAAATTTTCGGACAACTGATTTATTTCAAAAATGTTGTAGAATCAAGTCACATCTTAGCATCTGACATCCGGGATTAAACTCCGATGAAATATTTCTCAAAAGCATCCACTTGTCAGTCGAATTGGCAAAACGACGGGTAGGACCAATAAGTTGTGAATGTCGCTAAACTACTTATAATAGTAACAAACTCAAGACAGCTATGCTTGGGTAAGTTTAACGATCGCCTTAAGAGAAGTAAGCTGAGCATGCAAGTATGACAAGTTTCTGGTATAAGAAAGGTTTCTGACCCAGAGCCTGAGAGATAAGCTTATCCAACAAGGCAGCCAAAGAAAAATGGCATGACTTGAACATAACTCTCCCTGGATGATGAGGCATTGTGGTGCCATAAAGTCGCTATTGTGCTTCAAGCCTCTGGTGGTTCCAGGCTCTTTGGTATAAGCAAGTTTCCAAAGTTTTACGGGGGATTTGGTCATGCGGAAATATAAAAGACGGTAGAGGCCTCGCGCAAGCGGCACTTGTGACTCTCACTTACCACAGACGTACTAGACTTCTGTCGGACCTGCGTCACTTGCAGCAGTTCCATAAGACCTAACTTCACTGCGATCGTACCTGATTAAGCGCAGCCGTCCATGCTTGAAATCCTTGGTAAGGTAATGGACCGATCAATGTAATACGCGCTTGCATCGGTCAATGCAACTCTGCCCCAGGAAGTACTTTTGAAGGAAATTCATGTTACACTTACATTAGTGCGCTTTACTAAGGCAAGTCTGTTCAGTTCTATCAAAGCACATCAGTATTAGTAAAGCTTCTCCTTTCCTCCCCCCTTTACATACACAATAATGCACAGAAGAAGCAAAGAGACAAGTGATGCCTACTTTCAAGAAGCCGTTTAACAAAATTAGGTTCTGATATAGCTGGCCAACCCACTATACGACAGTTTTACGATTGACAATCGGAAAACAGCAGTGTCTCCAACTATTCACATTGTCACGGCGATTCGGACCAGCTATTGCAGAGTCCGTTGGCATTTACAAGAGGTCAATGCATATCGACTACACCCTGTTAATCACTTACTGCTATAAAAAGCAACAAACTAAATAGTCCTCATCCTGACTGATGCCAAATCATAACAAGGTATATGATTCTCGAGTTGCCACTGGGTTTAGCAGAATTCTTTGTCGTTAACAAGGGGTCCTCTCATATCGACTGCATCCAATTCTTCACGATTCTACTCAAGAAATCCTTAGAACAAGTACAGGATCCGCCTGGCCTAGCCGTTCTCCTCTTTTCGCATTGAAATTCAAAATTGGTTCAAAGGTGTTCTGCGTTGGTGCCACGCTATTTATTGGAGATGCTCACCACAGAATGCATCCTATTTGTCACCACCCGAATTTGTACAATTAAAAATAACTTCACTGAAAGTCGACACTTTTATAAGCAAGAGTAAATCACAACGCGCAATTTAATTATTGCTGCATTGATGGGTCAAAATGAGTCATTGATCAATCAGTTAATATGGATGACCTTGAAAGAGGGAGGTCCCAATTGCAAAACTCTATATGACCGCAGCTGTAGGCTCGAAATAAGGTGAAGTGTCAGCGCGCCAGCATAGTACGATAGAGGGATGGAAAAGGAAGGCATAGAATGTGCTTCAACAGTAGCTGAGGTGGTGAATTGTTGCTTCTGCTAAATCCTACTTAATCATGGTAATATTACAATTTAATCGGAAAGGTTTTGTCGTTGGGAAGTAGAGTCATGCGGGTGAATCCCTCCTCCTTTCATTTCCACCCTTACTTTGTCTACGCCAAGCACATTAAAAAGGCGATTAGCACTCTACCGTTCACGTTTCACATTTATAGCATGATATTCTCAAAGTGCATGCTATCCTCGTCATATAGAATAAATCTCCTCTACAACAAAGCCTTAAAAGTCAGCATCAATTCGTTTTTAGAAACTCCAAATTATTTAGCTGGCATTGCTTTTTAGATTAATACAATTAAGCGGCTTAAATTTGCATGTCCTTAGCTCATTCCAAGATGCGGTGCCATTTATTTATTTCTAAAACATTTTTTGGAGCTTAACCATAGTATAGATGTGGTAATGAATCTTTTAATTAAATTTTTGTCAGACTTTGATGATGCACACTTATACACTCATATATAGAGCATACATCACTTCACCTTTGTCCTGACAAACACATGATGCAAGCCGCATATCTAGCTTAATAATTCCCTAAATCACTTATAGCACATTGTTAAATTAACAGCTTTACCTCATTCAAAGACCAACGTCAACAACTAGAGGAAAATTTTAGTGAACGAAGAAAATGGATACAGTGGACTGTTATCACATTGACGAATGACATCAAAAGGCATTCAATAAACCAACTTTTCTGTAACAAAATCCACCAAACTGAATCATTTTACGCATTTTATCATTCAACTCGTAATCCTTAATGTAAGCACCTTCTTGGGGCAGATATACAAGTCTTAGAATAGTTCCCTGCCCATCCTGCTGACTCGATTTCCATTCGCACAACTGCAAATTGTGCTGCATGTTGGCCAAACAACTTCTATCCGCAATCGGACAACGTTCACTGTTTAACGAACTGATGCTTCACGTGCTATCGGCAAGAGGTTTTATGACATAGAAAACACATTATCATCCATTTCCACTTAGGCATGAAGAAGAAAGAAGGCAGTGAACATTTCTCTATCAAGTCAGGAATGTGGGAGCGATTGCCAGTGGCTGGGCATGGATTGCTAAATAGAAAGCATTATATAGCAAGGATTTGTAAAATTACCTTTGAAAAATTATTGCACGCGTAGCTTGACCAGTTTTTGATGCTTTACTTCGTCAAAAGATGCGGTAGTGCTGCCCTCACACTCTATCAGTAAATGATAGCCCCCCAACATTTACCACTGGCAAGCCAACCTAAGTGCTTGAAACATTATTATGCATTCCAGCAAAAAAGTAGGAAAAATCGTGTATGGAAGGGACAAGTCCTAAAAAGTAGACCCTTTTTGTTTGCGGACGACTTTGAAATTATATGCATAGGTACGATGGAAAAGAGTTGATAAAATTTGCAATTGAGAGCACATGAAAGACGACGAATTAATAAATTCTTATGGAAAAAAGATTTGAGAATAATTATGCTAATTAATTTAGTTGATTGAATTTCCATTCACAAAAAGCAATTCTATGTGTCCGTGTGCATTCAAATAAAACCTCGACTATTACCACCAGACACGCAGTCAGTCTTTCAATATAAATTGCGCATGGAATCTGTTATAGCAATACGGAATCACTATTTGTGGGTCATCTAGTAATCAGTTGTGAACGACCAAAAGCTTCCCTAACACTTTCGAAAATTGTGACAGGGTGCTGCAAACATACATGCCGTTAGAAAAAGCCTAACCGTTGTAATTGCCACTTGTCGTAACTTTGAAGCGCAAAAAGCCAGGGAGGCTTCATATTAGAAAGCAAAGAATAGAATTGTGGGAAAAGATACAAAAAGAATGGCGAGTGAAGAACGGATTGAAAGAAATTGGGAAGCAAGGAGATGTTTGAAAGTTCTCCATTGACAAAAACTATGCACCCAGGCGAACCCGATTAGAGTCCGTAGCAGGTTTCAACACAGCGGAATGAGATGTTGGGCCATCACCTGGGGTCAGAGTCTTGCTGATCACCATCAACCCTAAAGCGGTGCTACCACCGTACTCAAACTGAGGCTATCACTCACTATTACCGCCATGCTTTGCCACCGCTGCACACCTTCTCACAGTTTCGCCATGCCGTGCTGTCCACTTCTAGATTATGGCGACTCTATGTGAGAATGAGCAACCAGCAGCTAAAGTATGCGCTAACGATTTTGACGTTTCACATTAAATGTAAAGCAGGAACCCCAGAAAAACCCACCCAACAGAAGCGCTGTTCAGCTGCATTTACGGTTTTCTCTGTGGTATTGCGCTGTTCAAGGAAGGGAAATCTAAAAATGTGATGGCAGTGACGCCAGCCATTTTGGATTTCTTTTCTTCTCTCTTCAATGCTGGCGCCTAAACAGAACCTCCTCCTTTTTCCTCACATTTCCTCCTCCTCGTCGCCACTGCGGTAAAGTAAATTGCAACCACCTCTTAGGAAATGAGTAAGAAATGGAAAAATGGATTTGATTAAAGCTTGAGTGATAGACACAGAAGTAGAGTTAAGGCATGTTTGAATAACTTTAATGAATGCGATTCGCTACAGTAGGTTCTAAAGGATATTTACGAAAATATTAACGATGTTGAAAGTAAAACATGGCTATACTCTAGACTTAATTGTCATTACCGCCTTAACAAATATTGGCGAGAGTGACTTCGAAAGTGGATGAAAAAGCAGGTGAAATCTCGGAGAGGATAATAGTTTGTTCCCCCTCATTTTTATTTTAAAACTCGTAGCCTTCAAAATTTTGTCCTCCTGCTGGCTCTTTGAGCCAAGATGGTGCCTTCTACTGTGTTGCTGCTAATTGGCGTATCATGTCCCAGAGGCTCGTGGCAGGTCTACAAAGGCGGAATTGAGGTTTCATTAACGGAGAAGTCACAATGCTGCTCAGGTACCAAAAAGCGAGTAACAAATTCTTTGACTAAAAATTATGTTGCGAATAAGTCTAGCATTTATTCTTTTATTATTAATCTTCTTATGCATGCAGCTCTTCGTCTTTTCATTTCTGCCAGGTAGTTGTTAAGTGGTGATGCCGTCACTACAAGGCGCCATTCTTTGTTAATCATTAGGTGTTAAATTTATTATGAAGGGGGAATGAATATTTTTATAGTGTTCTAGGTTAATGGCCGGCGATAGGATCATTAGTGTTGGATTAGTCAGGGTGTAAGGTACTAATGTTTTAGATGACTTTGATGGATTGGCAACGCAAATTCGGATCCGTTGTGTCATCCATGCTGCTCAGCGGGCTGTGTTTTGCACGAAATAATGCAGATTTGAAAACACTCCCCATCTGACACTTTTCTTTGCATGCGTTATGCAATCGACCCGGTCCTCACCACCCTCAAGTCCAGATAATTGGAAAAAGAGATCTACTTCGACTGCTTCACCTTCCTACAACATGTTAGTAATAAGAAATCCTTTGTGGTGGACAATCATGCGGCAGCTCTATTCAAAGCTATATTTGGAGACTGTCAGGTGCCCTATAAGGGGTATTTGAACTCTTCTTATTGTACGTAACTTGTGTATGATTGACATTGAGATGTTAACTGATATTTCCTGGTGACTAGTTTGCGTACAGGAATTATTATAACGTTGTTATAATTTTAGCCTTCTCAAATGATTTTGCTCGCAGCTGACAAGAAATCGTGCTGGATGGTCCTAATCTCGGCTCAGCGCTTACGAGCGTTAAATTATCGAGCATTAGAAGCACTTGACTCATAATAAGGCTCGAGACGCACAAAACCCCTTTGAAGGAGCACGAATGGTTTAACACTAAATAACGATCAAATAAATAAAATTTGAGCGCAGTTTTAATGGGCAGCCATGCACTTCATTGACTACAATGGTTTTTGCTGACCTGTCATTTATTTAGCCATCGTAGATATTACAGTCGTAAGATCCCGGACATTATATTGATATCACCCCAATCTCGACCACTTGGTGGATATGGCAAGCATTGAAATCAGCATTCGCAGTAAAAGCATGCACGTTAATAAGTCTTTTAACGTTGTCAGAAAAGTGTGTAATTTTGGATGATGATATATTAAAAATGCCATAGAATTCCATTAAAGCACCTGTTTTTATTGCCTGCGCTTAAAATTACGGTGCTAGTGAGTAAGGTTTTCAAAAAATACACGAAACATTTTCTGTGAACTGACTTGCTTAAAGCGTTTTTTTAAAAAACACATCTAATCGGTCAGCATTGGTTTTCAACAAAGTTTTGCAAATGGCTCCTTTCGCCGTCAGATTCATATAACTAGATTGATTACGCCTGCAAACATGTGACAATAACGAACCAGTTTAATTGAGTCGCACAAACTAGTATGTAGTGAATAAAATACCTTGATTTTAAATTTCTGTAAAGCCAAACAAGTAACATTTCTACCGGAAGGGGTAGCCAAACCTTTAAACCTGATTGGGTGATTGCAGTGTTTGACATTCCGTAGCAGTGTTGCACTCTTCTGCATGCAACAGATGGAGTAAGCTTAGGTAGCATCCATTTTATGCAATAAAATTTGCACTGAAGTGTAAAATGTGTTCTTTTCATCATGTTCACTAAGGGTTTTAGACTTTGAAGAGTCGGAAATCGAGTAGCCTTGGGTGGTGGCAAAAAATAACTGATCCAAATGTCGAGTGGGACGAAGTAGGATTGTAAAACAGAATAGCACAATGCACAAGTAAGGTGGATAAAACAATAAAGATATATTAAAATTGTGCAGAAATTGCAGGGTGCATAAAAGATAAAAAGCAGAGCGGAGGAAAACAGGAGCCAAAACAGCAAGAATAGACAAGGGGTCGTTTCAGGTTTTTAAAATTAGGGTGAGAGTTGGGTAATTCGGGTGAAGAAAATCAGACATCGCGATCATGTATAAGAAGCAGAAGAATTAGAATTGTGGAAGAATTAGTCCTATTTAAAATCAATCCGGATTTCAAAGTGCGTTGTAACTGCTTTTTCTCTAGTTCCTACTAAATACTGACCTTTTCGTATCGTTATATTATGGTGTCGCAAGTCTTCCTGTGCAAAACACCCCTAATTCAGAGTAGATACCACTGCCTGCCCAAGCAAGTACATTCTATTTTACTTTGCCAGAACAGAGCATTTGGTCAATTCTAAGTGGTAAAGCTAGCAACTTATCTTGCTGGCATTTATACTGGCCGGTTCGTACGCTGACTGCGCTAACTCTTTATCAAGGGTAAAGTGCGCTGTTCATTTTCTCTCGTCTGCGATTAAAAGAAAGCGTATAAAGCTAAAGTTCTGACTGCTTACATATAGATACAGAGTCCCTGACTTGCTTGCAAGCACTTCCATAATGCACCAGTTGACGGTTGCATCTCCATTTATCATTACGTAAGATAAAGTTCTGGCTTTCACAATTAAGGCATGTACTGCTGCAGTGCACAAAAATTTGGCGAGGCAGTGGTGGCGCCAACCACCACCAAAGTATTACGCTCTCATTCCGGTTGCATGATAAATAAATTAGTTGCCAAAATTTGTTCTACGGCAGTTTTTACCTTATGCCATATTTAGCATGCACAGATTTAGTTTAAGACAATGGAAGCCTCGCCTTCCTCGGTGACTCATCTGTTGATATCGCTGTCGATCCACCAATTAGAAGCAGCGCTTGAACTAGAAAACGTCACAGGGTCTTAGTCCTGACCGCTAGCCTTGATCGTCTTGATTCCTCACCTAATGGGCAATCTTAGCTTTTTAATTTCTTCTAAAATACTTTCATTGGGCTCAAGTTTAGGGTTAGTGCTGTTAGCTGTATAGGTCGGTAGCTGAATACGGGGCGTCTGTTGATTGCCTTTGTATCTAAGGAATGCTCAAGAAGCAGTCATTTTGACTGAATGAAGGCAGTGATGATATTCAGTTAAAAGCAGTCTAACGATTGTCACTAGCTGCTAAATTCGATTTGATCTTGGCAACAAATTTATCTTGAATTTCTTTCACAGGAAGAATCACTATGGTAATTGCCGGTAGAAATTTAAATTCATCATCAGCTAATAATGATAAATTGGGGCTAAAGCCAATCTTCGGATACGCAAAATATTTTAGGCAAAATTAGAACAAGATGGTTTCTAGTAGCCAAGTACAAATTTGATAAATTAGGCCCACTATGTTAACTAGTCACATTCCTATCTCACTGGCTTAATAATGGCTATTTAGCAATCACCAATTCATCTTCGTTCTTTGAGGACCATCGCTGCAAATGGGCAAATACTTAGAAGCACATCTTAGAATTTAATCAAGAGAACAAAATCTCGAGTGTAAAGATAACTTTTTACTGTTCAAAAGCTTTGACTGTTTCTTCCAGCATAAGTATTCGCCCCCTTTCAATATCTGCCTGTTCATCTATCTCAAACCTGCGCTGCTGCAAAAATCCGCAAGTGTGGTGAAGAGACAGCCAATTTTGAGCTATGAAATACACAGCCCAAATGAAAGAGAAATTTATGCTGATCATCACGTAGTTCCACAATTAGCCAAGGGAGCACTGGCATTATTAAAGTGTTGCTTTCCTTAAGATAAAAGGCAGTGCTCAGGCTGAGGGCTATATGTTCAACGCACAGTGAACCTTGATTTTACTGGTATGGCTTGGAGGACAAAATATACGGCTTAAGCACAATAGCGGAGGTCCAAGGCGACTTTAACTAAAAGTGATGGCAAAACCTTCTGCGCAGCTTATTTGCATACGCGATAGTTAAGCAAGGGAAAGCTTAAGACGAGAAGAATTTGCAATTTCGGCTGTGAGTTATCTGTTATTACAGCATCTTTGAAGTGTCAATTAAACTCTACAATTTCTGATACTCTTTAAATCAAATTTATTGAAGCATGTGACTTAAGTTATTGGTAGACAAAATGGAAAACATTCTTGCAGGTCATTTCCCCTTAAGCGTTGGCTTTAAATAAAGTGTTTAAACGCATAAATTTGCATTTATTTGGTTTCAAATTGCTTGGGAGAAAACTTGAGGCAAGGTGGGAATTATACGCTGCGGTGTAATTATCGTGGCTTTGTCTACAAGCACTTTGACACCATCTCTGGTCTTTTTTACGAGACGATTTAACATTTAACTAATTTGTCGCATGGAAGAGCGAAACGAATAAAAACATGCCATTTTATCACTCAGCTTTTTGCTCTTCACCGGTTTTTATTTTTGCAAGTAAACAAGTGTCAACTTTTAAAGCAATTGGCATAAATTAAGGGCACAGTCTAGCCGAAAGAGAGTAATGTCGAAGAATATGATAGGTTTGCGTGTTAGGCAAGCTTACAATTTGATTTAAATGCACTTTCACATGAAACGATCTTTTCTACTGTAGAGCGGTGACAATTTCAAGTCAAGATATGCTAGAAAGCCAGATTTGGCCCATTAGCTGTCACTTTACACCAAAAGGATTCGGCGTTGCATTGATATGCAACCCTTCCCGCCTGTTGTTTTGCAATTTATTGAATGTATGCAAAGACAATAATTTGAAGCCCGTAAACACTAGATGTCGACAAACTAGTAGCTAATAGCAGCTGTCACATGATCAACATTAATTCATGATTGTCATTGGCTAGATCAGCGAACCCCGTCAGCTGTGTGTGAAAGTTGAGAAGAAATAAAACGAATGAATGAAACTTACATGGTGTCTTTGATGCTTAAGCAAGTATCATCCTATTGTTTACGCTAATTCGGCGCGAGAGTTTGCGTTTGGCCGTTCTTTATAAACATGGCATAAATGGGCCTTCGCAATGCACCCCATATGCATCCCACCTATGTGACTATTCTCCAGGTCAAATCTTCCGCCGTGTACAGTGTTCCCAGCCATGCCAAAAGAGGTGACCTGCGCCCATTCCATACTAGCCTACATTAACAACAATTCCTCCATCCAGACCTCTGGCTGCGTCCTACATAAGTTACAAATCGCATGGTCTCATTTTCTCACTTAACAAGTAAAAATTCATAGACCTTGCAGAAGTCGAGGTGCAAACCACTTTGAAAGTGATGGGCAAATCTATCACACAGCAGCACTACTTTGTTCCATTGCTACCTGCGGCAGCCTCTTCTTTACGATTTTTCACTGCTGCTACAGCAGTTGAGGCTTTGCAAAGTCTTCAACGGAACCATCATCGCAAGAACGACTGATTCGTAACAGCCCAGTATGCCTTCGAAGTGGCCAAGTGGATTGATCAGTTGAAGAACTTGTACTGAGGAATTAGAGGAGGTGTGTAATGAGTTCAATTTATATGCAAGCGGTTGATGTTAACACCCCTTAATGCACAAAAGCAATTAATGTAGGCGTCGACGGAATTGGGGTTTGCTTGACATAATTGAGTTGAAGATGTTAGAGTATTTTGTCAGCCAAGCGTCGCAGCTATTTATGAAGTTAGTGCAATGGCCTATCCATCGGTTATTTTGATGAGACCAGTTTATCCGGTTTCATACATGCAACCTTAACCTCTCCTAGTGTGTTAGATAGATGCGACAAATGCGCTAATAAAATACTTCAGCATCCTTTACTTAACCATTCCATTCAATCCTTACTTTGTCAACGCCTACATTAATTGCTTATGTGCATTAAGAAGGGGCGTTGACATCAACCGCTTGCATATAAATTGAACCCATTTCACACCTTTTTGATTCCTCACAAAATCGTTCGATAAAACGAGATGATTCTAGTCGCTTTCTTGATCACCTTGACAATCCTTGACGTCCTTGGTGCAGCAAAAGAGGTTTATTCAGGTGGTCAAAATCTTCTCACTATCTACACCCTCGCCTCTGACACTGGGTGCTCGTCCGACATGGATAAATTCAACTTCGCTCACAGCGTCGCCCCAGCTGTACACTACATGCGCTCGCTGATGCCGACGAACAGTAAGACAAGTTTCTTTGCTGTTCTAGGTGCATACCGGAGGCTTCAAGAGCAAGCGCGTTGTACAAAATTTTGCGAAATCTACAGGTTCGTCGTAGTAGACCTTGACAGCCACTTGAGTAGTGTTGATTACTACGCTGAGGTAACCCTGTATGTATGAGTGCCATGTGAACGCGTCTAACCCATGTTAATTAACCATTAACTCATTCAATATCATCATATGCAATGTTGAGATGCGGTAGAATGGCAACCACGTCACGCGATAAAAAAGCTACCTCCATTCCTAAAATCGAGTCGCTTATAGATACAAACAGCGTGGTGACATCTTCCACCTCCGCATTCTAACGTCTTCTCGTAACAGTATCGAGTGCTGTATTTGTCCTATCTCTGCTGTCCAACTAACCATCCAATAAAATGGGAAAGTAATCAGCGTCAGAGCCAGGTGTTAGAATTCATCAGTAAGTCTAACACTACAATGTCAAAATCTGTGCAAAATCTTGGCAATACTTTTGAGTTAAAATTTAACACTGATTTATTGTTCGCCCGTTTTACATCAATTCGCCCCACTCAGGTTTGTTGAGCTTATTCCTTACAATCCCCTCTGCTTCCGCATTTTCATCCTTAACCAATTGTAACATACGTCACTGCAAGTAACGGTGGAGGGAATGAAAATGTTTTGTTTTATATGTGCTCGCCACCAAAATGTGTTTCAGACGCATTGAATTAATTGTTTTGCAATTCTAGCAAAATGTGCCACACTCTGCGGGGTTCAGCGTGTTACTGGGGTCTCCCTTAGCTAGCGACTGTAATTTGATGAACGATTATATCAATCTCGGCAACTCAAAGGAGCCGCAACGATCTCAACTCTACCAGATCTAATACTACTGTCAAGTGTTAAGTTCCACCTCTGTCTTTGTCAACCACCTATCCGACAGTAGTCGTGGTTCACTCACCCCATCCATCGCTGCGGTATCTGTTATAGTTCAGCGCAAAACTATTCTACAGGGCATTCTTGTCTATCTCGCCAACAATGGATGGAGGCGCATTGCACTGTTTTACGGTTTACGCACTACCATCCTCTACATTCCTGAGATATTAGATTCAATCCTATCAACACTTCGCCTCTCCCGAAACAGGCACAGCGTGCTTGAACTCTTGACTAGTGTCCAATCACATCGGCGGCGAACTTGACGAGATTACTGGAGCCATCGGAAGACCATTTGGACGGTAAGCAACCACTTTTTTCCCCATGCATGTTGTTTCTCATTTTTACTCGCTTGAACTTCTTATTCAGTGGCGCTGATATTAGCAAGACCAGAACCGGCAGTGAAATTCGTAGTGAGCGTTAAGAACTTTGCCAGAATCAAGCAAGGGCGGATCGCACTCATGCACGTGGGTCCTACGGATATGCGTACTTGCGATGCCTTGCGTGCATGGGGGGGCGCATTCGTCTCGAGTTGGACCCACATGGGCTGCTGGTCGTTCGCTCATCGTTGTCATAGCACTGCCCGAGGGCATTGGATACAATGAGGGTAACGCAAGTCGTGCATCTTTTGGGTGACTTCGCGTCTTGCGGTGATAAATCAGATTTCAGTTACGAGATGACGCACTGAGAATAGGTGGTTTGCAGATCTGTTTTCTGCGCATACTGCCGCTTTTAAATCAACGTCTACCTGTAAAATCTTTCAAACCTTAGTTAAAAGGCATCTCGTAAAGCAGCGCGATGTCAAAACTTCAAAAGTGAATAGAGGAGATAAGAGTATTGTTCACACAGGTAAATTCAGCCATTAAATTTAACAGTAACGTAGTTCAACACTCAGCCTTTGTTTAATGGAGGAGGAAGAGAGCGTGGGTGCTACCTCTGGCAGTGAGCTCACTCCTACCTATGAATATACGCATACGAGCATAGAGGATTTCTTGTGCGCTGATGAGTTGATTTCCTCTCAGCAGCGAATCAACCTCTCAGTGGCTAGTGGGGCAGAGCCAGCAATGCGATTGGTTCAGATCTAATTGCTGCAAGAGGGCGGTAGCAGTATCGCCCCCTCTGCCAGTCTCTTCCAACCACTGCGCACCCTCTCACACATCAAGGCGCCTACACTGCCCTCCATCACCTTTATTAAGAAATTGAAGATGGCGATATCTCAGAAGGCATCTTTGACCTTCTCTCCTCCCTCAAGTCCAATGTCACTGAGGTGGCTGATGTTTGTGTCCAAGCGAAGGGATATGCAGACACCTTTAATCTCATTGATGTCATCTATCATCCACCAATGCTCTCCAAGCCAAGAAGTGCAATGAGTTTGCCAGGCGACTGACGCGGACCTCAGCGTAGATGCTACTTGCTTGCGCCTTGTGGAATCGGTATGCGATAAGAGTAAATCCAAACTGCCACCAGATTCTATTTCTTTTCTTACCGCGTATCAATCTTTTCGAGCCAGTACAAACTATTCTACTGATAAATCTACTTGGATTGCTCAACGTTGGTCTCATATACTTGGCAATTGTGTTGGTATACTGGTAGAGTGAATTGTGTATCGCCACTGATGTGGTCAATTTTGACGGATTGTGTGCAAGACCCGACACTTTAATTTGCTTAAACTCGTTTTGTGGAAGGCGATTTTACATTCAGCGGTGCCGATGGAAAACCACTGGCAGATGGATGCGGCGACAAGAGGATGTTTTGAGAGAATTACCTAACAAAAGAATATTTTTAGCCTTTAATTTTTTGTTAACTGCATGGTCTATAACTTTTAGTCGCAGCAAGCTCCTCAGTTGCAAATGGATGCGGTGTCAAGTTCAAATGTCCTTACTTCCTTCCATGCACTCCTGCCTACTTCTCGAGCCTCGATTGCAGCTTCGAGCATGATTGAAGAGCCTCTACGGAGGTCGCGAAAAGGAAGGCTTGCTCAACTAAATGTACGTTATGTTCATGTCGGCAGCGTTAAATGTAAGTGCAAGGTGTTAATGGCTCTAGTCGTGTTCAAGTAGTGCTGCATACGAATGTTATTAATTATTTGAAGAGGAATGCAATGGAGTTATGTAAACTAGGTCTGCAGCATGTAATCGGGGAGGAATGTTTTCCTTCTGAAAGGCAATAAGTAGTGCTCGAAAGAAGAGTGGGATTTATTGGTTGTATTCACGCGTCGAAAGATGACATTTGACACTGATGATGAGCATAAGGCAACGTGCATCTTCCTCCCTCCCTCTAATGGGAGGAATTTGAAGAGTCGACTTCTGGTATGCAGGATGGGATGTAATATCCCCTTTTGTCCGGTAACATGGCGAAGAAATCTTTGCATCACTGATTGTCTAGTACCGGCTTCAGCACGCATCGCTTGCACATCTTGCCCTATGCTTCCCACTCGGTGTGGCTGTAGGCGATCAACAGGCTATTCAACATCTCCTATACGTCAGCAGCTCCTCTGCTAGCTCTTTGCGTGCCATTTCCAGCTGCCTTCTTAGCCACTTCCGTCTTATATCAGTAGTGACGCATATTCCTCTATTATCAGGAATGTGGAGTCGTGCGATGTGTGAGGATAGTAGATTAATCTCCTCAATTAACGACGGTCATTCATAAAGGCAGAATCTTGAGCACGACATAATCGTTTGTAGAAGTGCTCGATTGCCGGTATTGTTTGTGCAATTAGCATTGTCTTCACCATAGCAGCCGGGATCCATCTTAAAAAGAGAGGAAGGAGCATAAATAATTTTGCGTTTCCTAACTGTATACATCAGGCAATTGCGCAGATGCTGCCACCTCAAGCAATGCGTTACAACAGCACTTGCTGCCTCTTTTGCTTGACTTGTTATTCTAGGGAGTTCAAGTCAAACGTTAAGAAATTGGGCCTATCTCACATCCCAATTAGCTCACGGCCAATCGATCACCTTGCAGGACTGCGAGAATCGTGACACAAATTTGTCAACACTTTCATGGAATACTGCATGACGCCGCAGTCTTTCAGTCTTGTCCTTCATTGCCGTCATCGGGGAAGCCTTCAGGTTATGAAATAAGTCCTCCTCGTTTAATAAGCCAAAAGTGCCTATCCACATCACTGCTTTCATTTTTAACATTTTCCACACTTATATGCCTTCAATGATATCAGCGATTTGCTGACAAGTTTGTGCGAGTTATGGCACAATGCACAAGAACATGACTACTGGCTGACTTACAGGGATAGGCATGAAGTACAGTTGAGGTCGTTCCAAAAAGTGCGGGACATATCGGGCACGACAAATGCTGCACAACAGCCTTTGGCGAGAACCACACGTCCGTAACTCTAACACTGATTCCATTCATGTGCAACAGACACTCAATACGGTGATACGCGGCACGTGCTACCGACTTGCCTGTTACTGCGTTCCAGTATGTAGGATGTTGTCAACAACAAAAGCATCACATATGACTGGGATTTCAAGGTCTCTCTTATAACTGACTTAGTTTGGGCGAGTAAATGCTATCTTATGGTATTTAAGCAAATCGCTTCTCTCTGATGCTTGCAACTGCTACATCCAATGTGACGTTACAAGGGGATAAGGTACCTCCATAGCCCAAGCCTCGAAGCTCACGGAAGACTCAAATCAGCCAATTGCGTTGTTAATTGCCGATACGTCTTAAAAATCACCGACTTTGGCATTCCTGCAATCTACAACTTGACAGACAGTTGTCCTTCAACCAAACCCGAAGGTTAGTTGCATTCATTACCCTCCGAAATGGCATCTCATCCATAGAAAAATTGTGGACAGCGTCTGAGCTACTGTGTGATGAGACCTTGGCGTCAGTTGGAACCAAGCCGGGCGATGTCTATGCATTCGGCATAATAATGCACGAAGTCTTCTATCAGACAAAACCATATGGAATGGAAAATGTTTCAGTGGAAGAGATTATGGAACGCATCAGGAGCAAAGAAAGACCTCCCTTTTGGCCTCGAGTGAGTATTTCTTTGCACTCCAGGATATCGCCTTGAGTCTATCAGAGCCTTCACAGGAGGATTCCAGATGTATTTGGGGACTCAGCACTGTTCATGTATGGTGTAGTGAAGGCACGAGTTAAGACTATCACGATCATTGTCGAGGCGGCTATGTCAACCAGGGTATTTCTAAGGGAATTTCTAATATTTGCCACATTTGATATCTGAAATACCGATGTAATAGGCTGCTGCCACAGAAGTGTATTATCAAAGGTCTAAAGGGAGTTGCGGAACCTTGCGTTGTATCACGTCCTTTTTTGATGGCAAAGCACCCATTAACCACCTCTCGATTTTCCATCCTAGCTTTGTAAAATGGGTGTCCCACCAACTTACAGAGACATTGTTGAGCGTGCATGGTCGGATAATTCTGGACTAAGACCAACATTCAAGGAACTGAATGACGAGATTCAACGAATGACCAGCGAGAAGTAGGCTTGCAACCGCATTTGATCCTCTCCTCAATCCCGCACTAAAAACAACCATTGTAGTGCACGTGTTCAAAATGATGGAAAACTACTCGAGTCGGTTGGAAGAAGAGGTGAAAACTCGAATAGATGAACTAGAAAAAGGAGAATAGAGAGAAAGAACTTCTCATCTGTCGTTTACTTCCTCCGTGAGTTTTCTGTCACATGATTCCTAGCCGGCAGTAATGACTGTTAGGATTAAATATTTTGGCTTTGGATTGGTGTACATCCACGCAAAACAAAACAAAACAAAACAGGAACTACTCTGCTTCTCCTACTTGCCTTGATGGCATCGCCTGAATCTCGATTTGCTAAGTAAGCAGGATCTCACTAAGGTTAAAGAAATGCCAGCTGTGAATCGGTCGTTTGTTCTGTTCAAATGGGATGGCGTTCCATCATGCAGAGCAAATAGTTGGCCGAGGTGGCAGGGTCTTACGCTCCGTCTCTTTGTTTAATAATCCAACCAACACCTGCGTCTTCCTCGTTAAAGCATGAGCACAGACCGAACAGAAGTATCCCAAGTGCTAGCCAATTGACGCTGAATCTGCTAATTGTAGGTGGAGACGATAGAAAACGCCTACATGGTGACCTCTGGATTGTCAGTCCGCAATGGACGACGTCACGCAGCTGAGTTTGCTATGATGACCCTCTACCTGCTCAGTGTTTGTGGCACCTTCACCATCGAGCACTTACCGCAGGTCCCCTTGAGGCTGCGCATCGGTCTGCATAGCGGTTAGTTGGATTTGCATCTGATCCTGTCCCCTTTGTAATCCATGCGCGTAAGGTGCGCATCAACTTGTTTTACTGAACTCCAACGGTGCTTGAGAACTATCTCTGGCAAAAGAGCATTCTAAGGCTGGAATTTTAAGCTGAATTTAGACCACAAATCGGATGTCCCTACGCCAGAGCCGTGCGGTTGTCTATGCGTAACATGGGCTAATGCATTCTCACAGAGTCGCAGCTTCGCATTTGATCTTCTTCATGTATCATGTATCAGTTGCACAGGTAGCGAGTGCCGAGATCTATAAACCATTTTAAAGCTCTAGCCTACTGGTATACAGAATGATTTCAAAGTCATATTTTCATTTGGACTGCAAAATATGCGTCTTGTTGCTAGGCATTGAGAAAAGTCACTTTGTCCTTTTGTAGGACCTTGTGTTGCCGATGTCGTGGGACTTACAATGCCTCGTTTCTGCCTCTTTGGCAATGCTGTTAATCAAGCACCAAAAATGGGGTCGTCTGGTTTTGGTTAGTGGAACTCTCCTTGACCTGCTTTCCTATTACCACCGTCTTATCGTAAAACGTATCTATTTTAGCTATTAGAATGAACATCAGCGAGGAGATAAAAGGAATATTTGATGAACTCGGAGGCTGTCACGTTGAATATCGCGGCTCAGTGGAATTTGGGGGTGGTGTGGAAACATCAACTTATTGGCTCACTAGTAGTGACAACCTTTACAAGCTTTTATCTCGGCCTCTCCATTAAAAATGTGAGCATTGTTATCTTCTAAGCAATGGAATCTTGCGAATCGGTTTTACATATTCCTGCTTGATTGTATTGTGTTGCTTACTTGAAGTTCCTCTGATACTTTGTGGCATGAACCGCCTTCAATTGATGAAGCATTATATTAAACAGGTGTGTGGGCAATAGATGATGGATGGGCCTTTTCTGACCAGGGCTCTCAGACGTTTTCACCGGCTTACCTAAGTAGTGCACTTTTCACTACAGTGTTGACATCAGCGCTCCAACGAACGCTAAAATCAACGCAATCGTGAGCCTGTGGTTGATGACAGGGACATCACTTCAACTAGCATTACTTGATGTAATCTAGTAGAATGCACAACATCTACGCACTGAGGAGAGCAAAGAGGATGAGATGTAAAGGTATTTTATTGCACGTAATGCCACAAATGCGTATAGATGGGGGCAGATGGATTAACAGCAGTGGGAGGGGGAGGCGAAGAGAATCGTAGACGAGTAAAGTGCGATAAAGTGTGCCAGTGTCACGACGTGTACTGCAGCCGTAACCAGTACGTGAGCTGACTTGGTACGACGTAGCGAAATCTCAATGTCATTTGGATGGGAATGAAACGATGTTAGAGCGGTAATCAAACCTACATAGATTAGCAACGATCTTTCGTAAATACGCCGCAACAATTTGTTTTAGAGGACGATGGGATGCGCCTGAAAAATTTATATTACCGGTGGTCAAAAGCGATTTCAACCATGAAATATATTGCAGTAAAAGCTCATTGATCACGTGCATAAAATATCCCTATGCTCGTGGAGGCATTTTTAATGCCTACTGTTTTTGGTATATTTCAGGTATGTAGGTCCATTCTAAAAAAACACGTGCTCCTGATATGAAGGGCTTATGACCTCTGTATGGATTATTTTTACTAATTTAATGGGTGCTTAGCTTGCCAATCTAATCAGCCAAACCTCGGAAGCATAAATGAACAAATCCTTAATCCTCATTTCAACATGGCGCATTAGAAGCACACTTAGACTAGTTACTTCTTTTGCATCCTACGCCATCGCAGGAAATCTCATTCCGGTATTAATTATTTTCTCTCTGGAAAATAGGGCGATGGACAAAAGATAGCTCAAATGAACTCATGTTTGGATCGCATTAAAATTGGGGCAGACTTTGCCCCTAGAGAGGCACGAGATTTGAAATATAGTGACTAACCTGGCTGCAGACGTATAAGGTTTGCGTGTTAAAGTGGCTAGGATGATAAAGCGCCCAAAACTGAAGCAACATCAAAAGAATAGATGGCATTGCTTTCACCATCCGCATTTCTAGCTTAGTTAAACGTGTATAGAGGCTTTTACCTTGTCCTTAGAATGCCTTTTCTTTAGTAGATGTGCGAGAAAGCCCTTTAGCTCCGTCTGCGATTAGCAGAAGCGCAAGTTCTACGTTTCGTGTCATCAGCTGTCAAACGTTAAACGCTATAATGCCTAACTAAGACAAGGTGCTAACCGGGATGTGGTTTCAGACCTATCACCTCCTTTCGAAGGGAAAACTGTAGCGTTTAAAGTATTTAAGGCCCGTAACATCAAAAGCCATTTGCCTTCAAAGTCGAGAGGGGTGCGACTCATTGATGGGCCAGAGGATAGAGTTTACTATCTTACGCATTAGAAATCAAAATCATGCTGCCCAACTGGTTCTATGATGGTCTCAAGTCGCTTATTCTCCTTCTCTTGTTTACACTTCCAAACGGTAAAGCAGGGCATAGACCCCTTGAAGCCATATTAAATGAGCCAACAGTGCCGCATCACCAATTGAACATTAGTCTGGCGATAGTAGTCCAGCGGTTTGACCTGTAGCTGTCTTAGATTACATCAAGAGTACTACAAGCCTTTCATTGGCGCAGCGAATGAAGGATTTCCACGCCACTACTCAAGAAAAAATAAAATGGCCCCAACCTAAGTGGCTGATGCACAAACCACATCACCCAATCGGTATCGACAAGAATTATTCATTTCTTTTTTATCCGTTTCTTTGTTTTTGCATTTATACATTTTTGTAGAGCCACAACCTCTTACTCTACTCACAATTACTTTTGCGAATTGCGTGAAACCAGTGGCAACGCACGGTGTTTCATAGTTATGAGAAAATCAGCGCGTAAATATTAATCATTTTGCTTAAAAACCTGGAAGAAAGTCAATCCAAAAGCCGCGTTTAACTTTCATTCAGCATACGCATTCATTCCCGAGACACATCTTTTTCTCTTTTCCCCATGTGTATCACTCCTTTGACAAGCTTCGTGCCAAAATTGACGATAAGCAGTCCTGCCAGTGGATTTCTTGGTTAGAGTTGGGAAAAGGAGTAGCCTCAGCGAGTGGTCTCTTCATATCTGGTTAATGAAAGCGCAGTGAACAGAGTTAAATCAGAGCCAGAAAAGTAGCAGGGTTAGTTAAAAGAGGCCAACAAGGTGAGATTATATTCATAAGCCTAAAAATGCATCAAAAATACAGCGCTAACATAGTCGACTAGCTTGCAAGTTACTCTGTGAATTAAGACTAGCGGTCGAGTTATCATCCTTTACACAGGAAACTCCATTTCGAATCCCACTCAGTGAGTTAATTCTGGTCAAGGAATTCGCTTAGTAAAGCACGCATTTATGAGAACCCACTTCGTCGCGTGTGCAATGGAGCAGTGCTGGATGAGCACCCTTCTGTTTTCTGAGGCCAACTTCATTACAGCAAAGCCAAGATGACCTTTTCTTATTCATGGATGCATTGGTACTCTCGCCGCTATATATTAGAAAATTGTGACAAAGACATTTCTTTCTGCGTCTACTTTCCTCAAAAGCAGCAACCACGTCTAGTATGCCTGCCTTACTATTACCCCTTCAATTTGTCTTCCTTTTCTTCCTCATTCAGAGCAATTGTCACAGCGGAATCGTGCGATAAGTACCTTAGAGACCGGAAAATGCATAAATTGCACGCAGATGATGCAGTGCCCGGCCTTTGCTTGCGTAGTGATTGTTAGATACAGTCCAAATGCAAGCATTTAAAAAACTGTTGATTTTCGTCACAAAATTCTGCGTGCAAACATGCGGCGTTCAAGTAAAAATCTAAGAGTTAGCTTGTGGGTTTGGCAACGGGAAGCTCAGTTTAGCCTCTGACAACAACGTCTTTAGCATACCATCCATGTCCCAAAAAGCATATCGTTTTTTACATACTCTTCTTTATTCCTTATTCTCAGCACTACATGTTTTGGTATCTCTACCTCGGTCTTATAACACTTTATCTAAAATCCATCCCACGTATAGCACCAACCCGAACAAAATGATAGCAGTAAACTCGAGGTTCTCCCCCTTTTTTGAACGTAAGTCTACTAGGAAAGCTCACAGTTGAGTGCTAAGGCAACTTCCTGGATCGCACTGAAACAGAAAAAGGAGTGTGCATCTTGTCATGTTCACATTTAGGTGTGCAGTACATCTATAATTACACTCGGCTATTGGTCACATGATACCACCGTGTCTCTGTATATTCCTGCCTAAGCTACCAATGAGATTTGACGTTGCGTGATGAATTGTTTGCCCGAAATTGTCAGCCAGGCAATGCCTAACTGGTTTTACACAGGTAAATCTGCTTATGTAAGACCTACCACAAAATCATTTTGCAGCATACTAATAGCCTTCATCGGTGATTGTTCCTGCTTACTAAGCCACCAGTTCTATGTAAAAACATAAGCAAAAGACTCACGAGAACTCACAAATTTGGTAATATAATAGCATCAACTTGCGTTCTAAGCAAGCATTGCGAGCCAAACACCTGCAAAGTAGAAGAGGTCAAGGCGTTTCAGCATACAATTATCGCAAAATAGGCCTGATAAATGAAGCAGTACCTACAGAAATGATGTGAACGCATGTGTTCGCCCAAAGCCTCAAGCGTCATAAATTCTGCGTAGCATTCTGTGCAGTGAAGGCGTACTTCTGAATTCTCCATCCGAATGACTGCAGTGTGGCACAGCAAAACAACTTTGGGAGGAGTTGGCATGAAATGCTAGTGCTATAGCTGAGGAGCTGAGCACACTTAATTCAATTGAAGGTCAATGGACTCTAACTTACAAATATGCGAATCGATGGAGTGGCGGATGAGCAAATCAAAGTCTTCGAAGTGAGTGCGACAACAGAAGCACACATTGTGTTGCCAAGCTAATTTTGAGGTTCAAAAGAATGCACTTGTATTAATTTTAACATGCATGCTGACTGAATGAAAAAATGATGGTGAATTTGTAAGTTTTCTCACCTCTCTGATGACGTAGGAGCATTCCGAGGGATTCGTAGTACCTTGTGCAATTCGGACAATTGAAAATCAACCTTACTGAAATATATGAAACATTTAAAATGAGATGCTGAACCTGTGCTGCGATTTTCCTAATTTAACCGCCTTTTACACAGGTCTTCATCTTTTGCATCATTACAGGCATTATCCCACCCTGTACAAATAAACTCTCGACCTAACTCCGCACGCCTATGCATTAATACACATACTTCTCCATAAACGCATGTTTTTGAATAATGTATGCGTTCATATACAAGACATATAAGGTGTTGTTGCATAGAAGTGTTAAATTCAAAAGTATAATGTTCCTACAGTGGTGCACATGGTCCAAGTGCGCCAATAATAAGATAAAGCTTCTGAATTGCGCTAGGCACGGTCCACAGATGCAGGTATTCATTCTGGTCATGAGAAGGGTGAGTTGTACGAAAATCTGTGACGGAGGATAAAGCGAATGTGATTAATAAGCGGGTAGACCTTCTGGATCAGTCCTCAGCCAGAAGTCCGATTACATCGCACGACAGTGAAGATGGTACGCACTAGAGCTCGAGCCGTTCGCTGCTCTACAGTGATGCAGCCACTGTCGTGGTGGTCTTTCAAATATTTGTAAAACCTGGAGGCTCTTATCACTCAAAGAGTAGTAGTCTTAATATTCAAAAAAAACGTGCAGTTTCGCATGACTTTAATTTACAGCCTTTAAGAATTGCTGCGCTGGCCTTTAAATTGCATTTAAATTACACATAATTCCCTCGGTGCATAGTTTAGTCAGGCTGCGTTTGATGTTTGAATTAAAACTCCCTATTTCCATCTTTGCATTGTTTTGCTATGGTTGTATCATTTTGAGTTTAATGTCTACAAATTGCACTAGCTACCTAAATGACGGCTCTCGATTGTCGTTGTATTATAGCAGCTGCTTCACTGATCCTAGTAACAGAGGATTTAGAGGACTGGTTTCTAAAAAGGACTTATTTCCTACCATTTAACCGGTTGGTCTTTATTTAATATATCCTTGCTTCGGCTAAAGTTAAATGTTTTGTCAAATCTCTTTGTAATCAAGATTCTTTAAGAACGCCTATGGTAGCAGTGTTTATCAATGCTAGATAAACTAGGAAGTCTCCTTGGCGTTTTGAAACGTAGGTTGGTCTTAGCAGGCAGAAAGGTGCTCATGAGTCGCTGTTCGACTGCGCACGCAATGAAGTAAGTTCTCATAAATGCGTAGTTCATTAAGCAAACTTCCTAGCCGAAATACACTCTCAGAGAGGAATTGAATATTGAGTTTCTGGTAGAATGGATTATTGCTTAACTACTGATCTTGTATCGCAAATTAATTTTCAAGCCAATCAACAATATTATTGTCATAACTCGGATGCGTTTATTAGGTTGCTGGATTTAAATCTGCTTCACTAGTTTCCTTTAACTGGCATTGTCACCTTACTGCCTCTGAGCAATAGCAGTGGGAGCTGACTTTGTTTTACCGCGCTCTTAATGATTAAGCATGAAGATGCCATTCGCTGAGGCAACTCATTTACCCAGGCATAGAGATGGACTCCACTGGCAAAACTGCTTATCTTCAATTATAGCACACATCGTGGTGAGGACATGCTGCATATGGGAAGAAGAGAGAGGAACTATACCTCTGTGGTGAATCCACGTGGTGAACAGAAGTTGGCCGGAGCTGTTAAGATGGACTTATTCAAATGTTGTAAAATGAAATAATTGATACTTAATGATTTATGCGAAACTGTGCAGCGCCATGAAAAGGACCCGGTGGTGTTGCCGCAGTTTTCACAATAGTTGTATCCGTACACTTGAATATAGGAAAAGGGGATGAACAAATAATCCATTTGTAGCACCAATGAGGGTTTGTAGTTTACTTGATGTGAACTGAAACAGCAGCCAAAGCTGATGCAAAATATGTGATGCGGTACTATTAGCCTACTCAATACTGCTCCGTCGTGGCAGTGGTCTAAATTACGCTTTGGACGAAAATAAAAGCAAGTTGCTGTGTTTTACTCTTTCATTTCCAAGCAAATCCTACCACTCGGCGGTATCAAGGTGCTGTGAAACAAAAGTGACCGCTGCCACCAGAGTATTAAGGGCAGTGTTGAACATATGTTTGTGGCACCGTCATCCTAAGTTGAAACACTATTTAATGCTCCCAATACTTAATTATGCATACGTTTATAACTAAATTCGTGATCGAGTGATGAATAAACTGAAGTAAGCCTTACATGATTTTATCCACAAACAAATCAATCTGAAGCAGATACATAAATTTTCTATCCACTGAGCATAGCTGTATAACAAGCATTAGGTTCTCAGCAAATTCCACAGTAGCGTACGAGAGGACAAATGCATTTAAAACTTACTGAGTAATCCCAACATACCAAACCGCCATTGTAGGTTGTGTTGGTACTTCCACCTAGCAGCCATGCGCCACCATCAATCCCGAATCGGTGCCCTTCTGCGGCCTCTTTCTGAGGTCCAATCACTGCACTGCACCTCCAAAAAGAGTATACGGAAATGGATCTACGCAATCTGTGTTCGCAGTTTAGGCGAGCGTCACGTGTGAATGTGTTTGAGTGAGGGGTACCAAACCAAAGCCACTGCCTGTAAATTTTAGCGCTGTTTGTTGATCGCAGTGCATCCATTCACAGGTGTCCGAACTTCTTTGCGATCGCTCCTGCAGATCTGGATGTGACACAACATACTGCCCTTTACCAGCAGATGATGGATCCCGTAGCTACAGCAAATCCTTATGTGATTTTCCCTATCGCCGTCACCGCTCCTTCGGTATTGGCATCGGTCAGCTTCAAATTGCTTAAATGGATAGTTAAGCAACAAAACGGGATCATAGCAAATGTTGTAAATCTGTATCTGTGAGGGCAGACAGCAAGCAGGTAGATCAAATACGCCTCTCACAATCACAAATTTTGGGTTGCTCAAAAAATCAGCTCATAGCCTTTTTATTTCGTCCCTGCGCATTAAAGATTAATGGGCAGCATTTTTCTCTTTGCTGCCATTAGTTATAGATTCTTGGCTCCTGCAGTGATTTACTGAAACCAAGAAAAATAGAAGTCTGGTCTTGATCATAACCTCAGCTACAAGTACTTCTGTGAAGTTCGTCTCATGCGATCCATCTGTATGTTAAGGTAGTTGACCAAGAAACGTGGAGATGACATTGTTGAGATCACGTCAGCCCCTCTTCTTAGGGACAGCTCAACAATAACTTCTGTCTGGCATTATGTTACCAAATATCTTCGTTGGAGAAAAGCATATTACCCAGACATACTGTAGATAGATTTGAGAATAACCTCACTAATAATTTTAGAATAAGTCGAGGCATTATTTAAATCTCATGCACTCCATTTGGTAGCATGAAAGCTGACTCTTGCCTCACTTCGGCTGCTATTTGAACTTGCATATGCCCTAAATCAAATTTAATGCAAAAACTGAATTGAGCCACGCAGTGTTAAATTAAGGCACGTTTCAACAAAACAAGCATCACACACTAATGTTGCTGTTCATGTTATGTCAGTGCACATGGCATAACACGATTCTCCAAAATTAATGTTGTCATTGTTTTAGTTTAAACAATGGAGCAAATTGATTGACATTTAAAGAATACGGCCGAAGCTTGGAAACTCTCTAGTATTGTGGCCACAAATTGTCCACTGAGCACTACTCAGATTAATTACAGATCAACAGAAGAAAATCAAACGCACTGTTGCTTCACGCTTTATACAAACTAATGAGGGTAGAAACAATTACGTCTTGGCCTTATTCGCTGATTATGGCAGCCTGTATTGCAACTGAACAAAAGAACATTAGACAGCCTTAGGTAGTGTTCTAGCCACATTTTGTATATATGCATCTTGCGTTCAAGCTAGACTTTGCAATTGCCTGGCCACCTCGACTCTCTTTATTGTAAGTACTGAGTAGCTAAACCTTAGGAACAAATCTGCAGCCCTCAAGCCCGTTCTGCCTATCAGAAAAGCACATTCTGTCTGAGTATTTCAGCACGTTGCGTCTTTGAAGAATCATGGATACCGTACGATGGTGAAATGAGACTGCACTTGGGAGGTAAATGATGGTAAACACTCCAGCACAATTTTGTTAAGACTTATGCCCTCTACCCCAAAGGAAATGAGTGAACGTTCTTTGAAGCTATGTATAGCACTTTATGTTGAGGATGGGCGCAAAGTTACTACACGACTGTCATAAATTGCACAGCTGAACTAAAAATAAGGGGAAAATGGCGGATCTCTCCCCATTGGTAAGGCTCCAAAATCACATCAAGGACCTCGTTCTTAAGTTCCCCGTCACAAGCGGTCAAAAAAGCCGTCTCGATTGTACCCCTTCTTTGTGATCTATATTAGCCCCTGCAAATATTTTGCGTCTTTCTTAACCAAATGCAATGCAGGGTATAAATGTAACCTGTTTAAATGCACTTGAAAAAAAATGCACACGTGGTTTACTGTATTTATGCCATTGGTGCGGTTCTGAACAAATTGCCTTAAAATGTTTTGCATACCTTGGAAGTTGGACAATTAAATATGGAAAGAGGAGCATGAAACATACCACGTACCGGCAGCCTACAAAGTAGCAACAGCATCCACTTGGTTGGTCCTAGCGACTTGCGTGAGTGGCGTATAACCTCGCTTGTCATACTGCTCGGGACTCGCCTTTTCGAACTTGTAGGTAAACACTATGTGCACAAATGGATGATCTCAATGCCCACACTGTGGTGGATCTAATTATATTAGAAGAGCTTTAACGGTGATTACAGAAGGCAAGTTAACGCTTTTAGTGTGTCCTATTGGCGCACCGTTGCAGAACAATGATAGAATGACATATTTCTCTCTGAAAATGCATATCACTTCATAGAATTTTAATCTAACAACGCCCCAAAATTTGTTGCGCTTTTTCCATTCGTCGTATCAAGGAGCAGCGAGAGCCGACGATGAAGTTGAAGGGTGCAGGTTTGGACTTCATTATGTTATCATTCTAAGGTGCTGACGACAGTGATTTGCAAATCTCCTTCTCTTTCGTTAATTAGTCAGTACAGCCCCTGATCTCAAGGTGCAAGTGGAGCGTAGGCCTATTTAATTAAGCATCAGTGAAAGATGGAGATTAGAACAACAAAAAGGTATAGTTTGTCCACACTGTCGTTTAACATTTGACTGGCCCGTGAATTTCAATGGGTGGGGTCGGATTCAGTGGATCTTCAAACCAAGGACGAGGGTCAGGTACTTAATAACAAGTATGTTTATTTCCCAACGAGAATACTTAGTTTAGGTATACAGGGGATTCCTCCTTTTCCTTTCTTCTTATTCACCACTTCTCCTATAAGATTGGATGTCTTAGACATCTTTTCATAATCACAGCTCATGTGGTAGCGAATCCGAGTCAGCTAAGGCAACGAGTTCCCGAAGTCAAGAGAGCTACCCTGCTCATTTGCGACAGGGTTTAAATTGTCCTACCGCCAATCACCTGCTAGGTCATTCCTAAATAGCGATAGTATTGAAAGGTGTACGATGCAGAGAAAAAGACGAAGTCAGCATTTTACACGCCATCACACCGTAGATATCATTAAATTGTGGTATTTTAGAGCCAGGAACACTCTCTGACAAGTAAATGCGGCACATTTGCACTTCTAGCGTTGGGTGTGAGATATGTAAGGCAGGTCTACTTAGCCCATCTTCATCACAGCACAGTTGCTATTTTAGGAGAGTAGTTACTTCTTGCGTTGTTATATTGCATCACCGAGGAATAGGGACCATAACTCAGCCCAGAAAGCGGTCGGTTTTTTATAAATATCGTCTACCTACCAACCTGCACATAATGTTGCAAGATTGGAGCAAATACAAACGTGAAGAAACTCCAAATATGTGAGTCTTTCAGACTTGCACTATTATGGTTACTAAACTATATCCAGGCGAATCAGAAAACTTATTGAATATATAAGCAAGAGTGAGCACGCAATTTGGCACAATACACTTATAATTTGATTTTTGATCAACATTGCAATCTGAATGACTTTTATGTCGGTAAACTTTCACAAATAAATATGATTGTTACAGTTCTCTGCCCTGGCTATACAGAAAAAATCACTAAAATGTTTTAAATACACTTTTGCTACATTACTAAAGGTACATCTTCATTCTTGTTATGTGTTCTAAAGCACTAGTAGCAAAACGCTGTGCATTTTGCGGCTTACTTGAACTGAATCACCTGTTCTAAGCATAGCAATGGTCAGTGATACTGGTCATGGAAGGTATACTCAATGTACTACTCAATTGGCTTGCAAATTCCGAAGACAAGAGGGAAGAACAATAGGTAGGAACGCAATGTTGTGAGTTGTAATGTACTCAAGCTAAAAGGCGACTGAAGTCACTCTATGAACACCTGCTGCACGTCCTAGTGCTGCGATGCTTGTTTTTTGCAAGCAACAGCAAAATTTGTGTGCATTTTTTACACAAAGTGTGTCAAACAATTATCCTGACATTTTTGCTATGCACTTAGCAATAGCATTATTTTTTCAGAAAAATCATTAGGACAGGTAGATCACCTGCATTTCATGTAAAGTTTTAAGGGATAGCATTGTTAAGGGCCGCTCACGACAGCGATGAGGATGCCATTCACTGACTGCTTCAATTAGGTGTATGCTGCATAATTTGTTCATCTGCGATTCAACGGCCTGACTACTAAAACAAATAGCAGCCTAGAGCGCTATAATTCCAATTTCGACTCCCCTAGATTTCATGTTGTGGTAGCGATAATTTTGCATGTGATGACAATTCTTTGAAAGATGCGCTAAAAGCTTATGACTTCTGCTCCCCTTTTCTTAATTGCTCTTGGGTTAAAAATACCGTCACAACAGTGTTACAGTCCTTATACGAACACTGATATTTTTTTTTCAGGCTAGCCCAAACGTGTTTAAAATAAATGAAGGGAATACGCCACTCATGGTAGCTGCCAAAAAAGGTCCTATTAAGCGATGCGTGCTTCTTTGGAACATAAAGCAACAGCTAACAAAACCGATAGAGAGAGCAACACTCCGCTTCATTATGCATCTGCTGGAGAAGATTGGCAATGTATGATGCTTCTTTTGAATAACAACACTCCCGTAGAAGTGGTAAATGGAAAAAAACGCACTCAGCTGATGTTTACCGCCATATCAGGTCATGCTGGGATTGTTCTTTACCTGCTCGACAGAGGAGCCGCACTAACTTCTCAACTAAGCGAATGCAAAAAATCCGCGCCGACACTTGCGTGCAAATTAATGAGACGGTTTCGCTGTCTGCACAAAATTAATTGATTTTCACCTACCCATCGTGGCCGCTGAATTTATATGCTTTCCATTCCAACATCGGTTCTTTCTCTTTCCTTTGAATCCATTATTTCTCGCAACATTAATTCGCTTTCTCAGGACAACTTAGAGACGGTGATACTGCTCTTAGAGCGTGAGCCTAAGAGAGCAGATCTGATTGAAGGTTTAAACGCTGTATTCCATTAGACTGCATCATCGGGCCGCGCAATTTGGTGTGATGCCTACTCAACCATGGGGCAGACGTCAATCACACTGATGCCACCAACTCAGCAGTCATTTTCTCAGCGATTGAGTCAGATGATGTGAACATGTCACAAATTATCGTGCCCGAAAAAGCAAACCTTAAGCAGCACGACAAGCATGTTTATGCGCAACTCATGCAAGCTGCCAGGACCAACTAAATAGATGTGGTTGCTACTTTGTTGGCTGCTGGTACGTGGCTTGATTCGTGCTTTGATTTATCTATTTAATTTTGCAACTCCTAAGGCATATATAGTATTACAAGACAATTAAATACTTTGATCAGAATCTCATCAATGGCATGTGATTTGCATTAATTTGGTTAACCACGTGTTATAACTTAGTGTTGCATTTGATTAAGGATGCGGAAACATTTGCAGGGGCGAATATAAATCACATGAAAGGAGTACATTTGAGACAGCTTTGCCGGTCGCTTATGAAGTTGAACCTGGAAAAGAGGTCTTCGATATGATTCCAGAATCTTATCCAAGGAGAGGGATTTTGCGATATCCCTCTTAAGTTTTGTTCCAACTATGCGATTTTATCACATTTCTCTGCTAGCTTTGTCCCCATTCACAAAATGAAGCGTTTTTACATAACTTCAACAAGCGTTTGTTTACTTTCTAATAGACGGAAGTCGAACGCTATAACTGACTTGTACATAAGTGGTTACCCTCGCTCACCTTTCAACTGCAGTCTCACTGAACCATTGTACCGCATCGATGCTTCCCAAAGACGCAACATGCTAAAATACTTGGACAGAATGTGATTTGCTAATAGGGAGGAAGAGCTTGAGGACTACAGAATTAGTCTAAAGACATTTGCTCAGTGTATTAGTGTGTTTTGCCTAAGGTCTACCGTGCCACATTTATCTGTTTGTCTGTCCGTTTTTGTATGCAAGGATACATTTCACTTAAAGATTCATTCATTCAACCTTAGCGAGATGATAGACTGCTTAAGTTATAGAGTGGAACGAAAACATTTGTCTGTTGTACAACCAATAAAATAGCAGCCAAATTGTGCTGTATCGGTAGGGTATCGACTAATCCGGTGCCAGAACCATATAACTCTAAATAAATGGGATTATAAAAATACTGATATTTTGGAAAAGATAATAAAGGTTGGTAACATGCACGCCATCACAGTAAAGGCAATTGGTAGCAGGCTTCTTGACATCTCATTCGTGTAGGCACGGTATGCGCCGTGTGTCTGGCAGCCGTACTTTAGCGTCATGACTGGTTTATTTCTGCACTAAACCTCGATCCTGTCAAAAGAACGGAGGGAGAGTCGACTGAGTATCAGTGTGTCGCCAACACGAAAATACGCATTCAACTTACCGCTGGGAGACATGATCGAATCCATGGTGTGAAGTAAATACATAACCAAATCATTGCACAGTAAGCTGGAAAGGAAATGCCCCGCTAAACTTCCTCGTAAAGCCCATTTTTTGTAACTTTTACTAATTTGGACAAGCATGCTACAAGTAGTGACAAGTATTTCTTGGGCATGAATATAAAGCTGGTAAATCTAACAAACAACGAATGTCCATTATTTTAGTTTGCCGGATTGCACGGGTCGCATTTCTCCATGGTTTGTAGCTAGATAGTTCTAATTAGCATGCGAACCAATGTGGTGATCTGCCTTGCTTTCGCCCTAAGCATTGCACTTTTCGAGAAAAACAAACCTTCACATTCAGCAGCTTGGATTTTTCTTCGAACTTTAGTGCACACAGATAGCAGAACACTTGACTACAGGGTTTGTTCAAATATCCGACTATAGGCTCTGTTCAACCGATCCATCATTTAATGTATTGAGGCAATCATGCCGGCAAATTTACTGTGGCTTTATTAACAACCACTGCATTCGGTCGTATCAAGTACCAGTGTGCCATGCCACACTTTTGAGCATGCTACGAAAACGACAGATGTTGCGTCGGCTTGCAAGACGACTTTGTAGCTTTCCGCAGAGAAGACACATTGCCTTGTCTTCCTGCTTCTTAAAGAGCTACAGAAAGGAAACACATACCACACAGTTATTCGGTGTCAAGTAACTGCTTAATTCCCTTTATGCTACACAATCATTTTACAATGACTTATGCAGACGTTGGAAATTAGCTTTGCCCAATCTGTTAAGCAGTACCTACTATGCTTGATGACTACTTCATTGGAAGTGTCTGAAGGGGAGCGTGAGGCTGACTGCTATTAAACTCACTCAAATTAGCCCAACCCGAATGCACGCTAGAAGAACGTCCTGATACAGGACCGACGAAGCGCCGATGACGCTGAACATGCATGGGGTCACGAGAAGCAAAAGAATCACGATAAAAATATAAGCGGAAAGTATGCCCTCATTACAAATGCCTTATCCAGATCAAAATAAATGATTAGCATATATTATGAGAATCGTCCATTGATTAATGTTAGTCTACTAGCTGACGACCTCACACGCTGAAGTGTCCTAAGGGTCCAGGACGAGAAGAATTTGCCCCTGATGCTACACAGAAATGAAATAGATCCAGTTGCTCATCAAATAAGTACAAAGGTTTACTGAATGAAAAATAAGTTGACAAATTAGTCCACTTAAGGAATGGCAGCAGGGATTGGATGAAATGGAATGGTAAGCAATAGAGTAATAGAATCCTCATCACATGCATCATGCCTTAGGGCGCTTACTAAGCACTAAGCTCAGAAGCTAGATTTTTACATGCACGATGTTCTTTTACGCTTCTAAAGCAAAAAATAGTCAAATCTAACAGGTAAATTAGTGTGATAGTAGGAAATTGTGATTAATGAGATGGAGAGATTGAACGCCTATCATGCGCTTTTTGCGTTCTGTTAAGGAGAGCTGCGTTTGAAAAGGCTGATTTCAGTGCTCGGAACCTAAACCGCAGACAACACTGAGCGCAAAGGGAATGCAGGAGGCTATAATGATGGCCAAAAGAGGTCCATGCACCCAATGATTTGGCGGCAAATTGGTCGAATTCTCCCATAGCGCTTGATCAAGCAGCATCCTCACTGTGTGACCTCGAGAACATCATTAAGTGCGGCAGCATCGCAGAAAAGCCTGCTTATTTCTTCTGTGATTTGTCGACTGTTAATGCACGGTACCAACAGTTCTGATGTCCCATCGTGATTGCCTAGCACAGACTGCCATCCTTTTCCCTGCATTTGCAACGCTGTAGATTATAGCCTATAACAAGAATATGCAGACCTGCTTCCATGACAGCTCTAACAATCACAGCCTAAAGTACTATCAGAACGTAAGTAGGTGAATAAGAATTACTTACCAGTGATGTTGATAGTAAGGGTGTAAGGACTGGTGAGAATGCGGGCTACTAGACGAAGTCAGCGACCTACAAATTAGGCGATGGCTTTTGGCTCCTGGCGCCTTGGTGTGGGATTCGATGAGCAACAACACCAACACCATAAAGTCGGGCACCGAAATTGATGCGCTTCCATGTTCAATGCTGCAGTGTTAATTTTATGGAGACTAATTGCTTGACAAAATGCAAGGAATACTGCCGGGCTGATTCATTGGTTCTAGTATTCCTCCAAATTCGCTAAGAATGCAGTTTAATAATGAGCATATATTGAATTCTCGGTTGTCAGAAAGGAAACCACAAGCGAGGCAGAATAATGTTTGCCCGGTTAGTCAATTTCATGGGAGTCAAATTTTGGTGCATTCTTCTGAACAGAATAGTCAAAACAAGGGAACAAAGAGCATGCGCATGCATGGTAATACGTCCTTTAACTGTCTCGCCATGAGCACAAAACACATTTTGCTGCAACGATACGGTGCCTGTTTTGTGCTGACATTTGCTATGTGCTGTTAATCGTTTTCCTCTACATTTGACGAGCACAAGCTTGTTCAACTCTGCAAGATGAGTTAAGGTGGAAGCTTATTTAAGTGATTACTGATAGCGACTTATCTAAAAATGCAAACTAAAGCAAATGGTTGCTTGAAGCCTGCTTTCAACTAAATAAAACTTCTAAGAAACGTAACGGCGTCTTACCAATTCTGCATTTCTCACCGCCTCCAGAATTGATGTTGTACATGCAATCTGTTCCATGAAGGAAGCGATGACATTAACGAGATTGTGTGATCTACCAAAAGTGCTCAACAAGACCCTTTGCTTATTTGCCCAGATGAAATTTCAGTGGTCAAATTAATTTACTAACAATCAAAGGAAATGCCGAGAGTTGTGCGCAGCAGTGCCGGTGGAATGGGTCTTAGATAGGACTTTTTAGCTTTACAGTCTTAAAACCCATGTTCGATGTAAGAAACAGTTTGTGCAATTAACTGCGATGGAAGGTTGTATATTAAAAAACTGATACTTAGTCTTTAATCAGTATTTCCTTATAATTCTGAAGGCAGGTGCACTTTGCCTTTGGTTTGCTTCTCTACACACCTGCCAGACACAAATACCAAACATCATGAAAGCCTCACTTTCAGCAATTTCCAATGGACACAAGAGGACAGTGAATGCATGTGAACGCCACTTGCAGAACGACAGACTCCCTTTGTCCTGGCTATACAAATTTTTATCTGTTGACCTTAATTATATGCATAAATTGCGCAGCAGAATTTGATACTTTTGAAACAAACTTTGGAAGCATCACGATGATTGTGTTCAACTATTTCTTTTAATAGCCAAAGACTAGCGAACTGACGATGATATAGTAAGAACAGTAACAAGCTATTTCTAAGAAGGGCAACTCTAACAAGACCAAACTGGAAGTAAAATTGCTCCAAAAAATCTTCGAGCTTAAGGGAATAAAATAAATCGCGGAGTAAAGCGGTTGCAATTAAGAGTACACAAGTGATTTATCAGCCGCTAACTGCTCTTTCTCGGTGTCATGTGCAGAAATACAATTACAAGTCCTTAAAATCTTACAAATAGTAACTTAAAGCTTACTTTGGAGTTTTAAAGGTTTGACGTTAACTTAAATCGAAATGAGCCAGAATTGACGAACAATCATGGCTGAAAGTAAATATTGGGTACTTGTACCCCTTGTATTGCATTGCTTGTTACATCTAGCTATTTTAAGTGGTCTAAGGGTTATTAGGATACTTTTAGTGTTCTACGAGAGATCAGGCTCACTGGGCTTATTGCGCTGTCTTACAACTGAGGGGTTGCGGTGACCTTTTCGACAGTCGATTTGTCTAACTGAGTTTGTTGCAGAGACAGCCTATTAATACACCTATCGCTTTAACCATTTTTGGGCAATATGCCCCATTTGGAATTTTGTAAATAATTCGGCTTGAGCTTTAGCATATGTTCTCACCAACTCGGCAGTGGATCTGAAGCATTCAACTCAGTGTTATTAACTACTATGTGTAGTGGCATTTCTTCCAACTTTATTTTTATTCGAAGGACTCCTCAGACTGTTCATTTACTTCGTATTCGAAAAGTTTTGCGTGCAACTTATTGAATGTTCTTCTCATTGCAATTAAAGTGCCAAAGTTGCTTAGCTGCAAATCACGTAAAGCAGTTAGTTGTAGCTTCCACTAAAATGCAAAGATGAATGCGGCACATTAGGCGGACTTACTAAATACTTACCCGATAACTCATTCTACCCGTTGAAGGGTTAGGAATATGATTTGAATTCCATTATATTTTTATTCAAACAATACTGATCTTAAGTTTTCGCAGACATTTGTCACGTTGTAATCCAGAGGCAAAAGTACCACCATTGCTCAAAAGTGCAGGCATATTTTGAGTGCTGATTCCTCTTTTAACAATTAGGGCACCACGACTAAATTTTGAACATTTAACTTTACAAAAGCCTGTTTTACTGAAAGATCACGGTGACAACGCGCAGCCTTTCTTCTCCAGGAAACGAAACCACCTTAGCTTCGTTCAAAACTTGCGAAAAAGCTAAAAGCTTGGCGGAGATGCTTGTTTTAATAACCCCTACTGTTGCTATAATGACTATTTAGAACTATTTGTTAACAGAATCAATTATGATCCAGACTTAAGGTTTTTGGTGCCCGAAAGCTAAAACACTCCATTTGTTGTGAGCGAATGGGATACAGATATACTGGGTCGATTGATTTAAAGTTAAGCCTTCTTAGTTTTACCAATAGAGTATATCAGCAATTTTCATTATCTTTATCCGTGGCAAGGTTAGAATTGAAGACAGAATTAGGCGGCGGACCGCAAGAAAAAAAGCGAATGTCTCTGTCAGACGAACCGATGATAGGCAAGCAGCGGTGCCTGCTGTAGTGGACTGCTTTAACATGCGAATGCAGATTCGGTCTAGATAATGAATTGAAATGATAGACACCACTACTACGCTGATGCCTTAAAGCATCAATTGGCCATGACTTGGTGCCAGGCGAGGATTTGGCATTGTTGATTCTTGCAAAAGCGAATAGCCTCTGTTTCGATAGAGTGGTGAAGATGATCGGTAGGCCGTGCCATTTAAAAATCCCTTTCCCTTCATTTTTCGTTCCCTTTAGAGTCTAATTAAGAATTCGTATCGCCAAGCTGCGGAAACAGTAGATCAAGGTAAAGCGAAGTCTATTGTGATGGGAAGTACAGTGAGGGTAGCATGATTGCATGCGGGCAGCGTGGGGGAGTAAGTGCGTCTTCCCACCACGGTGCGGCAGATCGGCAACAGTGACGTTATCGTCTTCTTCCGTCAAAAAGCGGGCTTCCTTTCCACATCCGTTTTTAATTGCAAAGTCTCTACCACCTTTGGTATAAAGCATTGAGCTTCCAAGTGTGATTTTAGCCATCCCATGACTAAATTTGCTTATTTGTTTTTTTTGTGCTACTCGTCCGTTTTGAGCCTTCACAGACTTTACCACACACAGTAGCTGAATGCGTTTATTAGCGCTTTCACTGATGTGGTGTGTAGGGCTATCTCAAAAGAAAATCTAGCCTACAATCAGCTCTGTCGTCTGTATCTGAAAGAGTTAGGAAACTGGCAGCCCAGCTCATTCACCGACGTAATGAGCAGATGTTTTTGCTCCCAAAATTGGCATTGCCACTGCAGGATTCATTTCCTCCCTAGCATTCTTCAAGAGCTTACTTCTCGTTCATCAGGTGCGTGTTCGTGCGTCATTAAATCTCATGCTTATTCTCAATTGGATCAATTGGCATTCCACGCATTTTGTCGGTCAGGTGCAAAGGAAACCTATTTTATCAACATGGCCCAAAATTTGTTGAGGTTATGCGTACTAAAAATCTAATGCACCCATCGAACTTAGAAAAATCACTTCCACCACCAATGCTTCACATCTGTTGCTGGTGGTGGAAGGTATTTTGCTTCCCCAGCCGTAATTTGAAACATGCTGGAAGTAATTTTTCTTTAATTTGTGAACGCTGTCTCTCAGTGCTCTTCAAGTCGTTAGGAGGTTAATCTATCAAAATTGATTAAAACAAAGGGCAAAATTCAAGCTTTTACAAACAAGCTTTAAAAGGATTAATTGCTGAATTCTCTCAACATGTTGCTAGTAGCCATGATTTCATTCGTCCAATATAGTAATTTTGACTTCTGGTGGAAGTTGGTGGAGGCTTATCAAACATACCACCATCCACGCAGCCATCACTTGTCGTAGCAGCAGCTGAACTCAGAAATGTGTGGCATAACTGGCAAGTCGATTGAAGCAACCACTTTTTCAAAATCAATGACTGCGCTATGGAGGATCGCAATTTGCAGGCAATCAAATGAGTAAGTCGAAAGATATTTTATTCCTAAAATCTTAGAGTTTAGCAATATTTTGCCATGTGATGCCTGTTTATGAGGCGCAGTTATGATGATAACTAGTGCAATGATTGTTTAGCACGAAAATGCGATTGATTGACTCATTTTGTTCGTACCTATTCCAACAGCCCTGCAGTAATGCCTACCACCTTGCCGAATAATGTTTACACACAAATTACAAATATATGTATAGAGCATGCAGAACCAGTTGCCTCCAAATGTGTTGAGAAGTGGCTGAAGTGAGCCCGTTTGAGCACTAAAGATGTAAACCATTTTGGTCCAATCCAAATAATTTGTTCAGTGATCAAGAATTTGATGCTAATGACCCCGTTTGTCAAAGGGTAGGTTGCCAGGGAAGATACGACGCATGCGTGCAAGCGCGTGCGATAAGTACTCGGACGTTGTGCAATACCATAAAGGGCGTGGATACAGTCTCTCATATTTATTGCCTTCATTGAACTTGGTTCCACAATGAGTGTTGGACTAGTTCTAGCATGGTTGAATATGTTTTTGGCTAATTAGGACAAGGCAAGCATAGACGTGGTGCTCTAGGATGTGTTCGACAGTCACCCATGCAAAAGAAACCTTTGAGAACACAAGAATGAACATCTTCTAGGATGACGGGAGTTTCAGCACTGCTGGTACTAATTATAGTACACGGTTTGACAAATGGAATCCATAATCAGCTCTAAGTATCAGCTTTACGTCGACTCTCGAAGGCACTTCAGGGTGTTTGCGTTTGCCTACGTTGAGCGGGAAGCGAAAGGAATACAAAGCGACTCAAATAATTGACGTGTTTTAGTGACTTTGATTTGTTTGCCCGCCTTTTCAGTGGTCAAGTGGTTTTGTGTCTATCTCTTTCTCTGGACATGAGGTCGAAGTGCTTTTACTGAAATCCAATTTTAGCATTCCCGCTTTGTGTGCAAGAATGAGTTGTTAGTGTAGGCTGATATGACCGTCTCAACACTGTCACTCGGTTACATCTTCAAGGGCCTCACTCTAGATAATTGTCTTAAATTTAGATAACAATTGTGCGAATGAAGGTGTGTAAGACTGGCTGACACTTATTTACCAACGATGGCGCTGTTGCATGTTAAATTTGGTCATGTAGGTGTTTAAACTGTTGACGCTTAGCGACTCGAGTTGCCTTGACCATGTGCTGCAAGAAACTGACAAAATTTGAAGAACATGCTGCCTCTAGGCCTCTTCTGTCAAGAGTGTTTAGCTAAGAAGGAAGAGCAAGAAAGGAAATAAATTCTGGTGCCACATCTCAAATAAAATTAAAATGGTACCATCGTCCTCTGGGTTAACAGACACGACACTACAACAGACTATGCGACACGCTGAGTGCAGCAGGTTCCACCGATCGATTCCGCGTATGTAACGAGAAAGAATTCCAGCATATTAGCGCTATAAATGCTGTAGATTGCGATTCTCTGAACTATTATCATTTCCACTACCCAGTTCGTCTTCTACGCCTCTTTTTTGCTACATTTCCTTAGCACTACGTGGCTTTTAGTTTCTTCACTGATCTTCCCTTCTTCGTTGGAAGAACACCAGTCATTGATGTTCTTGGTTTTGTCCGTTAGGTATCAGTGTTCATCGTAAACGCAACCCTCATTTCGCCTGATTCTCTCTCAAGTTCCACTCCAGCACCACTGCTGTGCCCCATTCCTCTCCCTCTACTCCTTACGGTCTTCCATAGCAATGAGCCTTACGTAAAGCGCGACCACCTCCCACCACACCTTGTTTATCAAAGTTGCCTAACCATTACAGATTTGCAGATGCGCATTTATGTATCTACCTTCCTTCATTGCTTTTTAGTGAGACCAGAACTGGTTCTCTTCCATCGCCCATTTTTTTCTCAACCTGACATCCTTCGAAGTAAAATTCACGTTTCACCCATCCCCTTCTCCTCCCGAGTCAGACTTCATTGATGCCATTTCGGTGAGTTCCACCCATGTTTTAATTGTCTATATCTATTGCCCATTACATGCTCCATTATTAGTCATAATTTGTGCCAATGGTAAGATTGAAAGTAGATCAGAGTGAACTGGGCTTTGCTGGTGATCGTATTTTACTTTTCTGCTTTCTGCCCTGTTTTGTGCCAGTGCTCATCTTTCCCAATTCCTTTTACCACTTCAGCCCATCCTAGACCTCACCTATCCAGCCTCGTGCCCCATTATACTCTCGGCAATGAAGATAAGCACGTCGACTTATTATAACCTCGCAATTTGAACTCCAGCTAGACTTTTACTTACCACATTGCCAATGTCCATTCTTTGTCCTTTTGGGCGATCTCCATGCCAAGTCCATTGTGCAATTATACAATCACGAATTCATTGCAGAAAGTAAATGGGCAACAGCCTCAGAAGAAGGACAATTCGTCATCATGCATTTATATGAAGATTATGATAGTCATGTGGTGTGATGCCTACTATTGAAATGCAGGCTGGAGACAACTTAATGTCAATTTCTTCATTCGTGGACGCCACTTCGTTGGCTGCACTAGCGAAGAAACAAGGGCGATAATCTGCGCACAGTCCATGCGAATGAGCGAAATGTAGCAGCTGGAATTGAGATCCAAATGGTAACCTATGTTAGCCAGCATGTAAGTTTCGTGTTTTTGTTAGTTTAACTTACAATTTAGACACATAAGTGAAGGTGAAGACTATGCTTTATATTCACCAGAAAGCAGATTGCCCGCTCAAACTAATATTGTGTCATGTACAACGTTAAAAGCTGCGCCAAAATACCTACTTGAATTCGGCTTAATCTCGTCGAATCAGCATCAAAATAACAGGATGGAAAATAGAACGCCCCAAAGGTGCGAATCAATAAATACAAAAGAATAAATGAATCATTCTAAAGGGCCCAACGATTACCCAATCCCAGGGTGAAGTCTTATCTCAATAAGAACTATTCATTTGTCGAGGCATAATAATAAGCTCAAGAGTTTCAACCTGTAATGTTTAAAATGAGCTTAGAATGTCCTCTTTACCACCAGCGCCTCCATCTAATGCAAGCATGTTAGTTAGCGATATGAATGCCCAACCGAGGAATCTTTCTAGGTGCAAAACAAATGACGCATGCCTTATTCAATCAGCAAACAATTCAGTGAGTCCACCATGTTTGACAACTTGTACAGATGCGAATCGGCGCGTTGCAACTTATTCGGAGGCCTCTACTTGTGGCGCCCTTCACTAAGGGCTCTTATCGCCGTAACGTACGCGTTTGTCATAGTAGACAAATGTGCATTTGCGGCACAATATCTTACGTATTTTATAAAACACTCAAACTTATCCACTAGCGGATGCTCCACGGAATCCCTCTTTTTATGCTGAATTCTGCGCAATCAAGAGGGTACTCTATCGTCATGCTTCAGGCTAACATTTACGAATTTAAAGTGATCGTTTGATCAACTGTGATTGGAGGAGCATAGCAATTCAATGTGAAACCGCTATTGTCGTCCAGTGGAGGGATGCATAAGTCTATTCAGACATGCAAGTGTCATTGCGACCATTATTTCAAGCAAATAGATGCCTGTTCATCACTTTCTACCTTGCATCTTCCGTGTTCGTAAATCGACATGAATGGGTCACGCCAATGCGTCGATTACTTCAATTTGTCCACGCATGCCACTCATTTCTACTCACTAGCAAGTAGTTCGTGAAACACAGTGGTGTGGCTGGAGAGAAAGCGTGCGACTGCACTGGTGGTCTTTATTTCGTCATCGGCTTGCCTTCCAGCATAGCACGTGGTTGCATGGGGGCTTATTCATTTAAACTCTAACAAATGTGGAGCAAGCTGCAATGATCACAACACGGAGTAGAATGCGGCTGCTCTAATACTAAAGGGAAGACTGAAGTGATGCGCTAAAGTCAGCATATGAATGACAAACACCATCCGGCTTGACAAATGTCCCAACCGGTAAAAACACCTCATCGAGGTGGTCTAACGCCCGCACTGGAGTGTCACGATAGGATTAACAGCAGTAAATGCATACGCCGTTCATCCAGCTCCTTATGGCTAGCACGGAAGAGTAGATGAGCTCGATGTGCCCTACACACCGATTTGCGTTCACATTTCGATCTCGATGACACCGATCGTGGGCGGTCGTAGGTCCACGTCTCAAAGCATCTGTAATTTTAACACAAGCAGTCTTCAAAATGGTCAAACTGCAAATAACAGTTGCAAGACCACATTACCGGTCGAACAATCAACCTCCAAAATTACCACCTGTTGGGAATCTTACCTCAATCCTAGAATGCACTTGTCACCATCACCTCAAATGCATTCGAGAACAATAACCGACCACATTCCTTTCGAGCAGCTGCGTGGATACTTGGAAATAATGTTACCGCATCAGAGTACTTAAACGCCATAATCTTGGCCCCATGCAACTTCCACAGCATCTAAATTATGAAGATATTTCAATTTCCCAAAACAGACCAAACTCAATAGGCGAAAACCTCTAGCAAAAACTTGAAACCATCAGCGCTGTCGATCACAAGGCCAAATGGCAAGATCTGGCAAT